>VWZF01001771.1:0-15746 GCA_013396755.1 Sclerurus mexicanus | reverse complement strand
TATTTTGGTATACTTTTATAGTTCAGGCTCTGCTTTTGCATGCTGGGAAGACTTCCACCACTTAGATCTTTGGCATTTCGTCTAGGCATCCTTTCAAATTTTGGTTCCTTGCTTCAGTGACAGCATATCTCCAAGAGGAGCTTAGGTGCAATTCACGTGTCTCTGCACTAATGGGTGGTTCAACCAAGAAATCCTCCAACTCCTCAGCCCTTTTGATTCCTGAAGGCATCAAGTTTTACTCTCACATGTCTTTGCCACAGGGGAGACAAATGGATGTGCAGGTCTTTCCCTGCTCAGCGTGGGCCTAATCCTTAGGCACCTGGCACAAAACATCTAGGACCAAGGGGAAATCCAAAAAAGTTAAATGAGAAAGCAGTATCTAGTGTACTAGGGCAACTATAAAGCTATGCCACTGTGACAACATGCAATGACTCCATTCTCATGACACATGCATTTTATTCTTCTGACTTCTACATTAGCTTAAACATTTTTTTTAAAAAAAGTGGATATTTCCTCCTTGTGATTTCCCTCACAGACACACATGTGGTTCTTTTAGTTCTACATTTTGTTGCCTTAAGTTTGCTGATTTCTTTTACAAAGAACTTTATTTCATTTCTACTACATACCAACCCTCACAATCACTTCAGTTTATCATCTGTTTGTCCTTTGTAGAGGAGAACAGGATAACTCTTTCTTTTGAATTTATCTTGTTTTGGATGTCTTACAATAAAGTGGAAGTAATGAGGCTGAAAGCATCACTATACCTGTGTAAACATCTTGTAGAACCAAAGGAAATAGAAATCATTAACAAATAGAGCCTTCTTGGTCATGAGGTCCTTCCAAGTAGCACAGGAGAAGAAACACGCCAGAGTTAACAAGGTGTAGTGCTTTTGAAATAGACAGAGGTGGGAATGAAGCACAATGACTTCTCCCTTGACTTCCTTTGAGTCTCCTACTAATTTTTTTATTGTTTGAACTAGTGCTCTGAGTAGCTGGAGCTAGCTAAGCAATGGATAATTGAATTCTTTTACATTGTGTGGTGCACCTTTAATTAGCACATTTTGCTGGTCTTTTCAGCAATTATTGTTAATCACTTATGTAGCACCTTAATGACCTTGTGTGAGGACTTTATATTTTTCAGAACTAATTGTTGCCTTACAACAGAAGAGGGAAGTGGGACTCCAGCTACCCAAGATAAAGATGAATGTCAGCTCTTGCGCAGCTTCTGATAAATAACACTTTGAGTCTCTGTTGTGTTACAAAGGCCATTTGTCCACTTAGGGAACACTTAAAGAGCATCTGTCACTGTCTTTGTTTTGCTTCAGTGCACGATGCTCTAGAGGCATTATTTCCACAAGGGAAATTAGAAAATCCATCTGCAATATTATCCCTACACTCCAAGCTATCCAGAGAATATTTACAGCAGCTTCTTGTTATTGGATTTGGTTAATCAGGAATGAAGAATAAATCTAACAAAAAAAAAAATTTGTGGGGTTTTCTTTCTTCCTCTGTGCCTGACAGTTACGCTAACACTTGAACTTCCTTTCCCTTAATGCCTGCTGTCTTAGGAAAAATCACTTGTATTTTTTTAACTGTGCTGTAAATTGACAGTCTCTTCTTCTCTGTAAGAGAAAGTTCTTTTCTGCTGGGAGAAAGAAATAAATACCAAAAAATTAATTCTGTAATAGATACTTTGGGAAGATGTTCATCAAAATCCTTACATCTCTTCCATCACACTTTCCAGTGTGACAATTTTCTGAAATCTGGCACGTTTGCTGAGCTAGAGGAGACAACATGTTCTACTGGAACACGTGTCCTGGGACCTTGTTGTTTTAGAAGCTGCATAGAAAACAGAACAAAAATATGGCCAAAGCCCTGAGAACTTGGACCTAACATGCAGGAAGAGACAGCAGATCAAAAAAAGGCTCATAGTTGCTTGTCAACAGGGGAGAGGACAGTTGTCCCAGGAAACTACCAAACTAGCAGAGTGGCTGTTGAAACATTATGGAAAAGGAGGTCTTAAGAAAGAGTTTAAAGACAGACTGGGAAGTTTTGCACATATTTGTAAGAGGTTGCTCTCAAACACTGGCAGTGACTGTAAAGAAAGGATAAAGCTGTTTTTTGAGAATCTAGCCAGGTACAAGCTAGACACACGCTCTGAGTGAAGCCTGAAGCTGACTCCAGGGCCAAATCAGAAGGAAAATGCATTTATTGGCTGGAAAAGCCCTCAAAAGCCTTTCTTTGACATGAAAGAGACAAGAAACCTCACAGAGAGAAAGAGAGAGGAAAATTATCATTGTAAAGGTCTCCTGGGTGTAGAGGGAAGGCATGGGATTTACTCAAGTCCCAAGAAAGCATGCCACATGCATGACAACAGAGCCTGGATCATAGTCTGAGATGAGTGAAAGAGTCAGAAACTATTTTAGAGATGCCAGAAGAACATAAAGGTCAGGTTATTATGGTCCCTATGATCAGATGCTTAATAGTTCTGTCCACAAGAAAGCAGTAAAAGATTTGATGGAGAATATTACTTTTATACCAGCTAAGTTGAGCTTAAATGTCTACAAAGAAAGGTCAGAGATAGTCTAGGATTCAAGTTTGGACAAAAGAGTAGGATTTATGCTGTCTAACTTTCCACAGCTACAATGCAGATATTAGCCTTCGTAGTGGAAGGAAAGAAGCACGGTTAGATCATCATTCAGCTGCCAGATTTTGGAGATGCTCTTTAGCACTTGGATTATTTGCATGCTACAGTTCTTTAAATATTGTTAGCTTCCTTTTTAGACTACACAGACACCCTACAACAGGTGCTTCAGAAATAAATACCTACATTCAGATACATGAATCCCAGTAATGGGGACAGAATATGGGGTAGAAGTGAGGTGTGGAAGCAGAGGGAAAATTTATGTTGGTAGACATTTACTTAGAAAAGATGTACACAGAAGGGACAGAGCTGTAGGAGATCTCCAAAGGGGGATGGAAAAAAACAAGGACACACTGAGGAACATACAAAAGGAACCGTTTGAGAGGTAGAAGGATTTATTTGCTTTAGGTCAGTAACTAGAGAACGGGGAGAAACACAGGAAAGAGGGCTAAAGGTGGTGAGTTGAACATACACAGAAAAACATACCAGAATTGGTCAGTTTTATCTTGGAATAAATAAATGAGGCTTTATGGAGGAGTGAAAAGCAGAGGCAGGCATAAGGAAAATTTTGAGGAATGTGTCATTTTGTTGGTAAATTCTTATTTGTTTTTTTCAAAACTCAGTCTTCATACCTGTAAAATGGGGCCATAGCAAATACTGCATCCTGAATCATCAAGCAGAGCATGAAGATACTGTTCCTGGATGCAAACAATAGCAGGAGCCAGAGCTACTCTGGGTCCTCAGCAGAACTCTCTAATTCTTTTTGCTTCTCAGTGCACTGCCCCAAATGGTCTCTTGTGGTGGATCAAGGCACTCTGTTTCCTCCAAGGCTGTAGAGTGTCATGCTTCTTCGTGAAGTGGCAAAACAAAATTTGATTCCTTCACTTTCTGCCATAGTTCACACATGGTGCACATGAGCAATGGTGTTTCCATGAAGGCTCCCCTCACTCTGTTTCTTTTCCATCTTTCCTGTTTCTCATGTCTTCCATCTCTGTCCTTAGGGTAACAGCCTAGAAAGGGAAAGTTACAAAATGTGCCGTTGCTTAACTATTCGTTGGATGGAGTTGAAAAGTCATGCAAAGGTTGAGCTGGATGGTATTACAGATACCTCAGGAATGAGGTTGGTGAGGGCAAACTGTTGCCCATGTATTGCGGTTCTGGAACGTAGACGTCAAAAGCAATGAAGAAAGATTTTCCAGGAGGAAAAATAAAGCTTCTCAGCCTGAAACAGGCAGCACAGACTACAAATCAGGATTCTCTATTTTCAGCATATTTATCAATAATTTGAGATTAAGTTTTATAGTAATGACAGTTATTGATTCAATGGAATATCCCACCACCAGTTTCTGAGTGTCCTGGGTGGGAGGGGTTGTTGTTTTCTTTGGTTTTTAACACACAGCTCTATTATTTCTTAACACCATCATCTTTATCACTGCAAGATGATTAAAATATTTTGTTTCCAGCAAACTGGTCTTTTTGTACTCCAACAAGAATGAAAAATCTAGAGAAAAATTATTACTTAACTTGGGGAAAACTCTGATCTTCTAAAAATACTCTGTAGCTGTCTGTAAGTCTACTTGGCAGGGGACCTGTGGGGGTCTTCAGGCTTGAAACTCTGCTTCAGATGTTGGATGTCACCCACTGCTCTTTTGGCAAAAAATATACATTGAACTTGAATTTTAGGCTGACAGGGCTTGGTGGAATTGCAGTAACAGTAAATTTAATTGTACATACAGCTCCTTTGAAATTCCAGAAAAACATATAAGAGACTCCTGCCACTTCATGGGTTAAATTTCCAGGGTATTTTAATTCCAGCAAGGTTCATGTGTCTCTTAAAATAGAAATCCTTGTTTTTCTTCTTTAGTTCAACAGTGTTCTCTCCAGTTGGATTAATGCTAGCAACATGGACACTGATAAGAGAGTTTTCAGGCAATGTTAAGACCCAGAGTTTTAGATTTTCCCCTAAAATGGACTATTCAGGATAGAAAAACGTTCAAGGTTTTTGAAAATGTGAATGAAAACAATAATATTTTTTTTAAATTAAACCTGTTTCTGTCACTCTGGATACACATACCTCAGAGTATCACACAAGTGCATGAGAACTAACTGACTTACATCACTTTGTGTTCCAAAATGAGGGTATAATTTGGTTAAAAAGCCCAAATGCATCTATTTTTATACTCATGATGTAAAGGAGGCTAATTTCAAGATGCTTTTCTAATTATAAAGGAACAGATTATTTTGCTGCATTACAATAGCACTTTCCCCCAAATTTTTTTATGCACTCTGTTATATAACACCAAGTAACTTGTAGTTGTAAGAAAAATGTTTGAACATCTTTGAATCCAGGTCTGTGGATTTGCAATGTTAAGATTTATCACAGTATTTTTGGAGGGAGTTGAAAGGACCTCTGAAAGGTGTCCCATCAATGATTTTAAGTGAAAAGTTGAAGGCTCTGTGTTAGCAAACACATCTATTCTGTGAAAACCAATATGGCAAATACTGTACAAAAAACCCCCGAGCCTTACTATTTGAATGGTGTTATTTTGAGCAAACTCCTCTCCTGGAGGCAAAGACCAAGTTCTGCCTTTTCTTGTTTGGCTTTTTAAAAAAAAATTAGTTTCTGGAATGAGCGTTCTGCATGGTAATTTTGAATATAGTCACCTCGACTCACCCAGGTGCCTCCCTCTCTCTCTCATCATAGAGATTTTGCAACATGTAGCTGCGGTGTCAACCACCCTCATACATTTTGCAGGTAGGATGCTATCTCTTCAACACAGCGAAACTAAATTTCTTAAGTATGCTTTTCTCCCTGCATTACAATTGCATAATCGTCTCAGAACGAGCTCTCTTTAAACATGCTGCTGCTGCTTTAATTTGAAATAAATAGATTCTACTTACATCTTTCAGTTCCTTAATTTGTTTGATCTCAGGGGAATCAGTTATTCTTGGCCGTTGATTCATATTTAAATTTATCTACAAGAAATGCATTAATGAATATTATGATAATAACACAATAATACTCTGATTAAGGTGGTAGTTTTAAGTCACAAATATAAACTGTTTTCAGCCTGAGATTCCATGCATTAACTTTTGGGAGAATATGTACTTAGCACAGCCAGATTGGCTCCTTTACAAAAAGAAGTTATTAGTATAGAAAATCTAAAGTGAAAGCTCCAAGGATTTTATAAATAGTATTGATAGGGGGTTGCATCCAAGAAATATCACAATGTTAGATATATTAAGTCTTTAAGTTCACTAAGACATGTGATTAGACACAAATATCTGCTCGTAATAGAATCCTGCTGCAGAGCTGGGGAAGTGCGTTTGTCTGCATGCACAACACTTTAAATAATTCAAGGACAGAGGAAAATGCTGTTACTTGAATAATAGATAGATCAGAAGACTGTGAGGAAGAGATCTAAAATAAAACCAGCTGTCTGAAAAACTCTGTTCAGTGACAGGGAAGATAGTTTTGATGACTCAGAGGTTCTCTATCTTCAGAAACTGAGTGAAATAGACATCTCAGAAAACAGTGACCATTTGAGGATTTATAATGAAACAGTTATTCTGGCTATTTCACCACATTTTCAACTGCAAACAAATGTCAACTGCTAATGTATTTATGAGTTTAGCTGCTGGTGTTATTGATGTTTGCAACAGCTGGATGACTTCAATGAGTAACAGTAGAGTCAGAGGTTAGATGGCTACAGCCATCCCAAATGTTTCATTGTAGTCCATTCACCTTATTAGCACCGTGCTTTCCACAGCTGAGGTGTCAGCATGGGAGACCAGATAGTAAGAATGTTCATATTATAAAGAAGGTAGAAGAGAATAATCAGCTTTTTCTATCATAGACATTACCAGCAGGAGTCTTATTTAATCATGCATGCTAACACAGCTGAATAAAGTTGCCACTATATATTGAGGTACCTGACAAAGGAGAAGAGTTTTGTGTGTTGTCAATGCATCGCTGGATATCAGCCCAGGGACCTACAGCTCTGGGCAATCTGTTGATCTGCTGCTTGGTGTGGTTGATATTAAAGGTAATATTGGGAAACGTACGTCTGAATGTGAGAAAATTGGCAGTGAAGGATTTTTGGATTCTCCACCCAATGAAACCAAGGCCCAATTGTTAGACCTTTATCATGTTTCTGATAAAAGGAGACATGTAAAATCAGGCATATCTACAAAAAGCTTCCACTGGCAGGTAAAAGCCCTATAAGAGGGGAAAAAATTTTAGCCAGGTAAAATGTCCTAAATATTTAGTAGCAACACATTGTAGACTGAAGGAGGAAAAAGTCCCAGGAGGGCAAAAGCAGCAAGATCACTCTTTTTAAATGCAGGGGGTTTTTAAGTGAAGAGAAAGTCCTGTGTTTTCTAGCCCGCATATGTGTCTTCACCCTCCAGGATTTTGAAATCCAGCACATTCTCAAGTCCTCTCTGACCAGCAGTCATTTACATGTTTTGCATAAGAACAGTTTCAGTGTGACAGAACCAAATACCTCTGTGTTGATGGTACACATCTACACAAGGTGGGAGACATTGATTCAAGTTTCCAACTGAGCCATGTGAAGGGAGACAAGTAACTCAGGTCTCCCATTTTTCGACAGAGTATCCATCCTGCTGTGCCATCCTCACCATCGGGTGAGGTGTACCTTATAAGAAAAGAAGGACAGAACAGATGCAGACAGGGAACTGCAGGACAAGGTGAAACCCAAAGTAGCAGTGATGCTTCACTGGGCTGGGGACAGCACAGCCAAGCAGGAGAGCTTTGTCTCTGCATTGTAAAGGGAATCCTGAATTTTTAATTTCCTTGCAATCAGGCTCCTCACAAGATTAATTCTCTGTCCTTTGTCATAGCAGAATAAGAGATAAACGAATAAGATCAATTTTTTTACCTCCGTGCAGCATCTCATCATACACTTCCATACTGCTGTTTATACAACACTACTTCTTCAACTTTATGTTTTTGAAGAAGGCAACCTTTGTACTACAAGAGATATTCCTTTGGATAAACCCGACAGTAACACTGAATAGCAGTAGGTTTCTTCAGCTGGATTACTGGTTTCTGCTGGCCTTCAGTCAGTGGGAAGGTCTTCTCTTTTGACACTTCACCTCTCTCACTACTTTGTTCCAAAGCTGCAATACTTGAATAGTGGAGCCAAAGAGGTACCACAATAAATTTCTTATCTTCCACAGAGACACCTTTGATGCATCAGACTTTTGTGGAAATGAAATATTTAATTTGTAGAACAATCTAGCAAGAGCTAATTTATATGATATGTTTACAAGAATTATTTTCACTGAAGAGTAACCAGGTATGGTCTCATAATCATCCTCTAACTCAGCCTCTATTTACAAATTTGTTGTGTCCAGGCTGTGTCTTTTTATTTGTGCATGCTGCTCTTAGCTCTGCTGTGACTTCTACCTTTTTCATGTTTGGAAGCTACGTGGGTTTTTTTCAGACTACTAGTTAGAAGCCATGGGTCAGATACATTTATATACAAACCCACCACATGTGGGATGGATAATGGCAATGAAATTACCATGAAAATCATTTAGTCTGAAAGAGTGAAATTACATCTATTGTGCTCCCAAGAAGATAATACATGAAGTGCTAAGGGAAGGGTTATAATCAGATACTTTGATTAAGCCTATCAAGAGAAACACGAAAGGCTGGTATTATGAGTGCCCATTTCCACAGTCATTGGCAATTTTCATATTTAAGTTTTCAAACAAACAAACAAAACAAAATAGCAACCCCCTCAATTCCTCCCCTAATTTATGAGAACAAGCAGTTTATGTTAAGGGTAATGTTTGTTTCCAATACCTGTATTGAGTTAGGTTTCAAATTGGATGTTAATTTTGGCTTAGACTAAGTATCCAAAATCTCAGTGTCTTTATGGAACTTCTTCAATCTTTAAAGCAGACCTGGAAAGAGTGAAAGAAAATAATTGTATTCATGTTTTTCTTTATCAAACCTGCAATTCTGTCTGTTTCTAATTAAATGGAGAATATGGCTATATTAAAAACATTTCTCTAACTCTGGCTATCCATATGTTTTTATTTTTTGTTTTGATGTGAAAGACCTTCTCATTCCCTACCTGTCCCAAAGTACCACTCAGTTATTTAAAAAAAAAACCCAAACTCTTTTTTTTCCTGGAAACTATTTCCTCCCCAAAAATATGAAGCTCTGTTGTCTCTTGGATCTACTAAGCCTCTTTCTGGATGAAATCTCAGAAACTAAGTCAAGACAGACTTTCATGTTCTCTACATTTTTCAACATGTCCAGAGAACAAGTACAGCTTAATGATCCCAGGGAAAGTGGCAGCATCCATTTCTGGAGCATATCAGGCCCTCTTCTGAACATTGTAGAACATGGGAAGCCTCTGCTTCACATGGAAAAAACAATTTTACATTGAAATTGAAAAGTAGGAGCTGAACAGCCAGGACCAAAGGGGGAATTGCATGATGAATTTTGTAGTTTTTAGACTTCTTGGAGTGTTACATTACAAATGGATTGCACTTCCCTTCCACATTTGACTTTGGTGTCTGACTACTAAGTAAAAATCTGAGTAATTTGTCTGATAATCTTTGAAAAAGTCTCCTAAGTAAACTGTCTTTAAGATAAAATGAGAAAGTACAATGTTTGTAATAACTTCTAATATTTTTTATTTATGCTACTTTTGTATAACTCAGAAAAAGTGAATTCTTCTGCTTTTGGACTGTATAGAATAAAACCATTTGCCAGTTTATTGCAGGTCTGACTCTAACCTATTCTGAAATTAGGATTTTAAAATTATTTTATTTTATTTCTTCTACATATAATACTCAGCTGAGCTCAGTAACGCTGTTTTCCGGGTAATTCAAATGAAATGTCGACCCCCTTGTTCTGCCTCTTAGAGGGCCAAACCTATGAGAGCAACAGTAAGGTAAAATTACATTGAATAGGTGGATTGCCAAGAGTGTCAGCCCACTGCTCTCTGCTTTGTGAGGCATTTCACTGCTGGGAGCCTGCAGCCAAATGGACATGTTTCAAGTGCTGCGGAAGTACCAGGTGAAATATCAGCAGCCATGGGCTGGTTATGCCTTTAAAGGTCCTTCCACTCTACAACTGGAAAGTCACATTAGCGATATATCAGGAACATTCTTACACACACTGGGCTAAAACTAAGGCCTGCTGGACTCTGATGTTGGATACAATAAAGTTATTCAACTTAATACAGAACTAACTGAGGCTTCATCTTTAAGTGACTCAAGAAAATAGCTGTCTTCTAACCATCAGCTCCACTGGCATTAGACAATTATGCTTTCTTTCTTGCAAAAATGTGTATTTATAGTGTAGCAGATAGCTGCACTGGGTATATTCTTGGAAGCCAAGATAAAGCCCTTACTTTTCTGCACAAATAATCTGGTTAAAAGCAATCAAATGTAAAAACAATGTTAATAAGCATGTTGAAACAACCTCCAGTGGAAATACTATGGTAATTTATCAAGTAGGAGTTTAAAATGCCTACATTCACATTTTTATGATTTTCAAATAGTCTATTTTGACCACAAAGTGTAACTCTTGACTAAAATAACAACCTATCCTTGAGTTTTGACAAGTCTTCAGAAACTGAGGAAATTTTTCATCTGAACTGAGGCAGCCTTCTTGAGTCAGGCATCTGGTTTGTCTGTTCACTCCACACAGATAATAAACTCCTGCAATTGCAGGTCATCATCTAGACTGGGAGCCAAAGTGTCCATACGCCCTGCGGTTGTTGATTTCAGCAGGAGATCAAAAGAACTGACAGGTTTGCTGCTTTGAGGTTCGGGGTTTTTTTTCCCTTTTGAGTCTTCTTTAAAGAATAAGATGTTACAAAGTCTCCTTCCTGGAAGAAAAAAGGTATTTAACCCAGGAATAATTCTTTCAATACTGTATTACAGTGCTACAACATTCAGGAGCTAACTGTGGTTATATATGCTACTAAGCCCTCATCCATATGAACAATAAGGTATTCAACATTATGAAATATTTGAAAATAGCATGGCTATGGCAATAGTTCTATTTTTCTTACTGACAATGGAACTATTCTTTGCTTAAAAGCTTTAATTTCTTATGCAGGAGGGAATTTCTCCAGGGAAAATTGCACACGTTATTTAGAGGCAAGGAAAAATGTGTACTCATAAATTTTAATGTGTAATTTATTTGCTTGTTTCTGTGGATTAGTCTGAAGAAAAATGTGAAGGGCAAAAGGCAGCATGCCTTGATTAATGGTCCAAAAGGCCTTTCAAGGATTAGGAATATGGATTAATTGTTTAAAAGCATCTAGAATTTTAGGAAGGCCCTTCTAAATGTTTCAGCTTAAACCAATACCTTTGTAAATTGCAAAATAATAACTCTTACCATATGGTGAACATAACTGTATTCCAAAGGCCTCCTTCCAATTTCACTTGCTCTGCTGTAACTCTCAATTGAAAACATGGCAGTATATTCTTGTCATGTACAGCAGCCGATGAAATACATATTGGTCACTGGAGATAAGAGAAATAAAAACATGTGCTACTAACTTATAGTTCGTATCAACGAAACTATACTAAAAAGAAAAAAAAAGTTATGAAATATTTGAAGTTAACACAGTTATGGTAATGGCTCCTCTGGCTTCTACCACTGACTGTAACTGGCTAGGTCCCTCAGAGACCACTGACTGGAAGGAAAGTGAGATCAACCTCTAAATTCAAATCAAAGTTACATTTGATTTAAAGAATTGGCAGCACTGGTTACTTTGACTAAGTAGAGATGAAAGTTTATTTTGTAGGTTTAAGCACAACTCAGTAGAGTGAGAATATGCAGTGAGGCTGTCTTGGGAAAACCCCCCGCACGGGTGCTACACCCAACTGGACATGGCACCTCGTAGTAGCACATAGTCTGGTGATATAAGAACCTTCTGCTTATAAAAACTGTATTTTTCCCAGTTATATCAGAAGAAAATGTACTGTCAAAGACTTTGTGGTAAAATAATTAATTTGAAGAAATATTTACTGACTGGCTATGTCTCGTTCCATTCCTGTAAGAGTGTCTAAATCTAACTGTGGGGAGATTCTTTTTTTTTTGGATTAGGAAAAAAAAATTGAGAAACAAATGCGAAGAAAGAAAAAACAAATTTTTACTAAGTAAAAAGTCTGGGCAAGAACTTTTCCTATTTTCACATAAACTCTAACCCCAGCTTATTTGAATAAGTCTCCAACAAGTGGGTTAATGAGGAACTTCAGACCCAGTGGCTGGCAAAACAACCCAGAATAAATGTACAAATATAGCATGAGTTTCCAAACTAGAGTGATGCATGGATGTCTGAATTGTTTCTGGCACAGCAGTTCATGAATTTTATTTCCTCATGAAGAAATCCATGAAGTAATTTGGAATTCTCCCAACAGAGCTACCAGGTACCATATATGTATTGGAAAAAAGTTACATGAATATCTGGCTATGCCACAATCCTAATCCCCCAAACCAAATATAACAAACTATATGTGATAAGAAAACAGATGAAATATAAGGAAAAAAACGAACTCTGAAAAATAAAAGAGAAATTTGACCACAGGGGACAAAGAATAGTGCTATTTACTGCAGCATTTTCAGACTGAAGGTTTCCCATGCAGAAAGGCTTGACTTATCACAGGCCATCAACACTGACATCTTGAAGATCTTTCTCTATGACAGTATCATAAATTCTGGAAAAAACACAGTTTTCAGAGAAGCAATCCTTCAGCACGGGTGAATACAGAGATCTATCAACGAAAGGAAATCAGCCAAAATACACTTTTTCAAAAAACGTTTTAAACAACTCCAACAAGCTCACAACTCTTCCATGTGAAGCAAAATCAATAAAAATCATGTCAATAAAAGCAGTACAGAAAAATCCAAAAGGATTTATGTGAATAGTAAGGAAATTGATACAAATGTTGGAAGATGTGGTACTAAATCACAAGGCCTACTATATTCATCTGTAATATTAAGTTATAAGGGCTAAATAAATTATGAAGCTCAACCTGGGAAAAGTTCAACAACAGAATTAATAAGTGAAATAAAACAAAAGCAGCAAAACAGTACTGTAAGAAAAGGTGGGTTAACAAGCAGTAATAGAAACTATGCAGAACACCAAATATTTTCCAATTTTGGCATTATATTTAAGGGCAATGAGTGCTAAGACAATTTCCATTAATGTAGATAGGAGAAATAATCAGATAAAAACTCTATTATGGATTGGGAAGTCATTAAATCAAAAGAAATGTGGTCACTGCAAATTTAGTAATTCAACACCAAACCGATCTTTGCTTCAAATATAATTTCTAAATTCAAATCTGGATGCCTCTGTAATTTTAAAAGCAAATGCTTCTGAAAATTAGTAAATATAGAGCAGAGATTAGTTTATAACAAGTTCATGGATTTATTCTAAAATTTCATAATGCCAGCACATGCTAAGAATGAAGCTACGGGGAGTATCACTGCTTGACAGAAAAACATGGAAAAGGGACAATGAAAGTAACCTGCAGTGCAGAAAGGTTTGGGAAAACTTAGAGAACATGAATGGGATGGAGAAATGGGAATAGAAAAACTTTTTTCTTTTTTTCTAGTTCTTTTTTGATTATATGGGAGAATACAGATTCAGACAACAATGAAACCATCGACTATTCTGACACTCAGACCTTTGCACTCATAGTTACCTTTCATGCCTTGGGAGAGGGGGGATAAGGAGCTGTTCCCTCTTGCAAGATCCCTCATTGCAGCTCTAAAATTATTGCTGTTTTCATGAATGCAGTTTTCTTTCACTTTTATAACAGAGAATATTGACCTTGTGTATTTTGAACCTGCATTTATGAAGCTGATGATGCTGATGGAATGAGTCACGCAGGTTTGCCTTTCCATTTAATTCATATGTCTTTTGAGTTGAGTCTTTTTTACACATCATATGCTGAATTTAGACCTTGAAAAATTGAATTGCTAGTTAAAGTATAGTGGTAAGTGGCACTTTTGAACCCCTGTTGAAAGTTCTTAGTTTTTTTCTATTTGCCGTATGCAGTACTAATTTTTGAAAGACATTAGGGTTAGCTTTTCCTTCTGAAGAGCTGTTTTTGAACATGATGAACTCAACCTCGCTCCCCTTTCCCCACATGCAGCCCAGGAGAGTTGATTTTGCTGGAAAAGTGATAAACACTGAAGAGGAGTGCCCGAGCCTGCAGAGACATTCAGCTGGTGGATGGGGCCCATCGGGAGATGCAGACCAGTTCATTGCAGAATGGCACAGGTGAAGCCACAATTCTCTAAAGCCGCTGTGGGACCACAACTTATTTCTTTTGCCTTTGAGCCCTGAAAGGCTGCAGCTGTTGCTGCATTGACAGGGCACTGCTCGGTACGTGTCAGGAGCACAGGTCAGCCCTTCTCCTTCCACCAGGTGTGGAGCCAATGCTCCCACTTTCTCTTGCTGGCAGGCAACTCTGTGGCTGTTCTTTAGGTTGCCATTGATCTCTGACTTGGATTTTGTCATGCTTCCTTCCCTTTCTTTACAGCTGGAATCCTCAGTCTTGGAGCAGGAAAATTGAAACGAAATGGTGTCTGCACTGCTGAGAGGCCCTGAGCTGGCACTGTGGGCTGAAATTATGTCTGCAAGTGTAATGCAGACAACTCCACGATAATGACCTGCTGGAGTACACTCTCCTGAAATGGTTCTCAGCCCGGAAGAAGATTTATGTCCAGCCAGGTCAGAGTAGCAATAGACGTCTTCAGAAAGTCACATCCATCTATACTAGCACACTGCTGTGTGATGAAATATAACTTCTCTCTTTGCCCAGACAAGCTGTGGATGCCCCATCCCTGGAATTGTTCAAGGCTGGGTTGGAGGGGGCTCTGAGCAACCTGGTCTATTGGCTGGCACCCCTGCCCATGGGGTGGGGTTGGAATTAGACGATCTGTAAGGTCTCTTCCAATCCAAGCCTTTCTATGACACAATTGTATTGTATTTGTCACAGAGCAAAGTAGATGAGCACAATCCTGCTTTTAATTAAGGTGGAGAAAGTCTGAGGTGGTGCCACAGCCTCTTGTGAAGCCACTCAAGGATTACACTTACCTAGCCCTGTGCCCAGAGCCAGGCCTGAATCACTTGTGTGCTGCCTGCGAAACTATAAAACTACAGATCCTGTATCCATGTTCTTTGGGGCTTTGCATCCCTATATTACTGCTGCCAGCCCTGAGTGCATCAGTTCTTGCTTTGCTTAACAAAAAAAAAAGAATAAAAAAGGTAATCTAGTGTTTCACTACTTAATACTGAAAGATTTAGAGTATCTATAAATATATATATATATGTATATATACTGCGCCAAAGCTAAGTCCCTTCTGAGCATGATTAGCCTTGAAAAATGTGTAAAATCTCAATGCTTTCAGACCAGAAATCTGTCAGGATGCATCCTTTTTCTCACTTTGTGCTATATGAGTTGAATGTGAAAGGATTACTTTTTCAATCTGCCTTCTCCAAATCTGGAAAAACATGATATGCATTTGTTTATTTATTTATTTGAGTGAACGAAAATTCATTTTCTCATTCTTGATATTGCTCTTTATTTTATGATTGAGGTTACCACAAAGGGCATCTTTAAAAAGTTTTTCTTTTTCCCTGATGACATTTTTTATTTTATTCTCTGTGAAAAATATTACTTTTTAGTTGAGCGAATTCTGTTATTTCTATTCTCTTTTTCATTGAGCTTTTTTTAAGGTGAACTGAGGGAGAAGGAATTTGTGGGACGAAATGGAAGTTCAGCCAGCAAAAAAATTTCCAAAATATTGTGGAGCTGCCATGACTGTAGCTACCATATTTCTTTTGTAATCTGTTCATAATTTCCTGATCAGCTCGTGTGGTTCTCTGAAGATTGTGGCCTTGGCAGGTATCGCCTGGGTCAGGTATGGCTCTTAGAGATAAACAAGTCAATCTTTTCCCCTCAGCTGCAGCCCATTCCTTGTGTTTTTTCATGTATAAATTCAGATACTATAGATTAGGAAAAGATAAATTGATTCAGATAAGTTACTTTTAAGGGCCAAAGTTACAGTTCCAGGGGAAAAAAAAAA
>VWZF01001770.1:0-164551 GCA_013396755.1 Sclerurus mexicanus | reverse complement strand
ACCGGCATCCCTCACTCATCAACAGGACAAGCCATTGTCAAAAGGGCCCACCAAACATTAAAAAATCTGCTTCAAAAACAAAAAAGGGGGAGTACAGGCTCCCAAGAGCAATTAAAAAAGGCCCTTTATGTCCTAAATCTTTTAAACAGTTTAGACAAAGAAGACCTGACACCAGTTCAAAGACATTTCAGTGCTAAAAAAGGCCTGGATAATTTGGAAGCTAAAGTGATGCATAAAAATCTTGAATATGGACAATAGGAGGGTCCTTTTCCCATTATTACATGGGGAAAGGGCTATGCCTGTATCTCCACAGGGATTGGACCAAGATGGGTTCCCGCCAGTACAGTAAAACCATTCAGACTGCCTTTATCATCATCGTTGTCCTGTGCTCCGCCTCAGAAATGCTCTCTCAAAGGTCCAACATCTCGCAAAGATTGAGAAGGCCGACTAGATTCCCCCTGTGGGCTCCGACACCAGTTCCCACGTTGACTGGTACCGATCTGAACATGGTGAGACACCGACAAGTGGCAGGCCTAGATAATTATGAAAGTCTTCCTTGATAGGCTACCGGTGACCAAGGTAATATGTGGGTAGCATTGGCAAAGGCTATTGGAAAGGATTCTCTGTGCCTATTGGTGACAGACCCAGGGAATCCCTTCAAATCATGCCTCGTAGGTGTACCATGGCCTACGCAAAATTGGGCAACTTTTATAAAAAATTATACATCGTGGTGCACAGACTATGATTTCGAGCAAAACCCAATCTCCCACTGTTACGTCTTGGATGCCCAGTCGCCTCATAAACCTTCAGTTCCACCTAAGACGCCAATGCGATTCATGTACAAAGAAATAATGCTGCAAGAGTTTGAAATTCTCAGATCAATGCCTGCTGAGTATTGTTTTTATTTCCGAGAAGCAGAACACATGCATCCCAATAGTGATGTTGATGTGGCCCCAAATCCTAATTCAACCGCATATTCAAAATTCGGGTCTGGTGTAACAAATTTTTGGAATTGGTGATCACCATGGTCGTGCCTACCAAAACCGTGGTGCTTCCTCCAAAGGCGTTTTTAATTTGTGGAAATAGAGCATGGAAAGAAATCCCAAAAGGCGCCTTTGGAGGACCATGCACTATCAGTCAATTGACATTATTTTCCCCCAATAAAACCATTGCAGCAAACCTCATTCAGCCCACACCACAAAAATTTCAAAAGAAATGTCAATAGTTACAAAGTTTATCTCCCATTTACCCCAAATTGTGAGTCAGTGATTCACTTTTGGACAGTCCAGCAAAACCTGTGGGGATCCATCCTCTCCCCACAGTTGGGGGCCTCTCATGCTCTCAACTCGTTAAATGAGCTAGGCTGCTGGCTGTCCAAAGAAGTGAATGCCACAACAGACACCTTAGAAGGTTTGCTTGCTGACACCAAAACTTTAGAAAGAGTAACCTTGCAAAATCATGCAGCAATAGATTTTCTTCTTTTAGTGAATGGACATGGGTGTGAGGAGTTCAAAGGCATGTGCTGCCTGAACTTCTCCACCCAGTCCCAAACTATCCATTCTCGGATTGAAAGCTTGAAGAACATGGTTAAAGACCTGAAAATCAAAGTCGACAATCCAGCAAAAGGTATTTTTGATTGGTTTCCAGACCTGAATCTCTCTCTGGGCCTAAAGCACTTTCTTGTAATTTTAGTTATGGGGATTTTTGTGTTGTTATTAATTTTTTTGGCTCTTTCGTGTTCCATAAGTTGTTTTAAATGTTTGATTTTAAAAAGTGCTTCGGCCTTTTTCCTTCCATCAAAAAACAAAAAAGGGGGAGATGTGGCGGGACCAATGTCAAATTGCACAGAGTGGAAAAATAATAATCTTAAAGATCAAGTGATTCTGAGACACCATAAGGAGATTCCAATGAGAAACCTGTCCACGTTGTAGAGAAGAAATGGGAAAGAAGAGCTCACAGTTTAATGTTTATGGTGCTTTATTATTACAGTTAAACTAATATTTGTCAGAATAGTTATCATTCCAATTGTAAAAATTTGAATGTTCCTATTGGTCAGTTTTCCTCTGGTTCTGATTGGTTCCTTGTTGGTGCATTGCACCATTTCCCAAAAGGTTTTGTCCTTCCCCTTGTCTCCCTTATTTGTACTTGTTAACACCTCTTATTTCCTTTTATGTTGTGTTCCGCCCTGGTACCACCCTAGACTCCACCCAAGTTCCAGAACCTTCCCCTCAGATCCTATTCAAACCCTTACCCCCAGGAAATAAATGCCATTTCTGCTTTACCCTGCTCAGAAGTGTGCCGCTCCTTTATTTACCCTTATCAGAACACGACAAGTGTAAAATTAGAAATCTTCAATTTTAAAGAAGTAGAAGTCCATCTTTTGCTGTGTTTGGTTCTCAACTAATATAACAGAGGGAGCAGGGAAATATCTAACTCTTTGCAATTGACAAAAATTGTAGAGAGGAAGCTCTCTCTAAAGTTGGCAGATTATATCAGTTGGGCAGAGCTGAGAAAACCAAACTGCTATGTTTTCAAAAATTGTTTCTGTGGAGCTGTTATAGTTTCAGAATCTTGCTATGGAATTCCTCTTCCTACCAACACAGAGTTTGACGCTAATGCCCAACCTCCTACTGTTAGTCAACAAAAGGGATGGCTGAGCACCCACATTCTGACCTAATGGCTGAGGGAAGGGTGAGGGAGAAGGGAGAGAGGTTTTCTTTTTATATTTTTTTTCTTGCAGTGCGCTGGGTGGGAAACAGACTTTTTTTCTCCCAGCTGCTGCTGGGGGTGGAGGCATCTTGGAGGGAGCTTCTCTTTTCACTTTGGCTCCTCTTCCCCTATTCAGCCCTTAGCTCTGGGCATCCTGTGCCTTGGATTTATGACGGACCTTTTTCCAACAGGGTCAACATTGATGGAGAAGCTGCTGCTGCTCCCTCTGCCTCCCGCCAACCCAGCGCTGTTTTTCTCTAACAAAGGATGGGAGCATGTCTACTCTGAAGTGTGGAGAAGGTTCTGCACTGTCCCTCTGCCCCAGTGATCCCATGTGAGTCTACTCAGGACTGCCACAGCTCTATCGTCAGCACCCACAGCCATCTCCGCCCTCTTCCTGGGAAGATTACCCTGCAGCTAGCCGAGGTGCAACATTGCCACCTGCTACCTATAAATATAATTGCACCCAAAGGTAACAAACTTTTTGTTTGAAAGCATTGATTACAAATTGTTTGGTTCCTTTTTTTTCTGGATATATATACAGATATATAGATAGATATATTGTAGTTAAGAACTGTTATCTTTTTATATACATTTTCCTAATTAAAGTTTGTTCTTAATTTAAGGGAGTTGGGTGGTTATTTTTTGAGGAAGAAGGCCCCTTTCCTTCTCCTAGTCAACACAGACATCTTAGTTTCCTCTAAACTAAGGCAGGAGCTTTCTGCTGTGAATATTGTTACATAGATTATTAGCTGACAACTCCTCTAGTGCATTGTAAAGCCCTAGTGCATGCTTACTCCTTGGAGGAGTTGTGTTGTAGCATCCCTGGAAGAGGGCATTTCATACTCTATGCAGTTGTAAAAAAAGCTTGATGCCTAAACTCAAAGGGTTTAATCTGTGAGTAACATTGATTTAAAGTTCTAATATAAATGTGTAGTGGCCACAGGCTTGTAGGGATTTTGCCTTGCATGAAGGCAGTTTATCTTCAAAAATTACATGGAAATAGATTTCTTTCTGATTCTACATTACTTCATTGAAGATCACAGGAGACATTTTTGTGAAGATAGTGTATATATGACTCCTGTATGTGTGGTGCTTTCAACACAGAACTGTACTTTTGAAATAAAAAGTTTAAATAAGGCTATAATGCTTGGAAAATTACAGTGGAGATGGTATGATCTGAATAGATAAAGTACAATATGAAATCCTTGTACCGTCCTCTTTCACAATGGATAAAGTAGACGGAGCAGTGATTAGCAAAATATAAAAATTCTTTTGTTCTTTTTTAGACCTTACAGTCAAATGCCTTGCTATATTATGATATTGTTCTAAAAGAAGTTACCTTTGTTTCTAAATATAAAATTTAATGTTCAGAAAATTTAACAAATCATCAATATAGTTGTTCCTTGAAGGCTCTCTATCTTTAAAGCCTTGTGTTGGGTAATCTGAATGAATAATTCTTATACTTGGGCTTTCAAGCTTTTCACTTCCATCGGGCATTCTTTACTTATTAATTGTATTGTGATGGGCCATTTAGATCACATATCATTACAATGAGTTACTATTATGAAAGTTGGGATTTTTTTCCTTACATCAGAAAATAATCAGTAACAAATAACTGATGCTTACTTTTGGATTATGAGAAATATTGCATTAAAAACTGCAGAATTTGTGAAATAGCCTTTAAAAATTGCAAACATTTTCATGACTAGTAGTTATTGTCCTGTCTTCTCAGTACTAATTCAACCAAACCTAACATTTTAGTTGTTGGCTCACCAAAAGTTTCTCAGTCTAGTTGCAGTTCTGTTGTATGCAAATTTTAACCTGTTGGAATTACAGTCTGTCTTGTTTTCTTGGACAGAAAAGTGGTGGGTCATAGCTGAAAAGCACTTCTTCAAGTAGAAAAAAAATACAAACAAAAAGTTAATTTAGGATTTTAGGGATTTTTTGGTATCCTAAGAGCTGCTCACGTTCGTCACACAGATGCATGAAAATGAAAAATCCTGTGAGCCTTATCCTGTGACTGCACTCATCCTCTGAATTCTACCACTAATGGTATTTAGTATAGTTAGCAGAATTTGGCCCATTTGCCTTTGTTGATATTCAGGAGACTCTTGAATTTCTGTCAAGCAAAAGCAAAAACTGTTCTATTATTTCAATAACGTCACAGGACAGTGATCTGTCTATGACATATTTGTCTGAGAAAGCTCCAAAGATGTTAATGGAACTAGAAAACCTACATCCTCTGACCCTCAATATTTCCACCTTAAAGACATTGGAAAATATAAATTAGAAATATAATTTATTTTTTTAATGGGACTGTGTGTTCAATATTAGTCATCAATGTCAGGTGTCTTGTAAAACCGGCACAGAAAAAGACATGTTATACTACTCAGTTATTTCAACTGTGAATTGCCTTGTGCAAAGAGCTTAAATCATACTTCTTCGTCACTTTAATGCAAAGTGGATTTTTTTGTATGAAGAAATGTAGACAAAGATGTGATTTAGGATGAATCCTGTCAAGGTGTAACGATACTAAATTCTTGGATAACTCATCTGAAGACCAATATTAATGTGAAAAATATTTATAGTAGGAAGCTGTATGTCAGTAACTCAGACTTTGTGGGTTCTTCCAGCCTACAGAAGTACACTTTTTTTATCAGTTCTCTCACATCTAAGGCATTTGTCAGGTTATAACTGCTTAAGAAGCACCTCTTTGCTTTATAATATTGTGGTATACAAAATTTCTAATTTTCTCAGGGAAGTCATAAAAATAGAGATTTTTAGCCTGGAAGGATAAGATAGAAATTGTCTGACTATCAAAGAAATCCTCTTTTAAGATGAGAAACCATCAGAAAGTCTAGAAGTTTGAATATAAAACTGCACAAACCTTCAAACTCTAAGTATAAAGAAGTGTCAAGTTGCTGGTAGTTTTTCCTTTTTCTTCCAATTTCAATAGAAAGATCCTTCTGCTGATCAAATGTAAAGAGATGACAAGAAATAATTTATATGGGATTATATTTTCTATGTAAATGATTGCAAGGAGAAAACAAAAGCTTGTTTCTCCTCTGTGCTTGCATATACAACAATTACTCATCACATAATACTTATGGATGGATTCTCTGATTCTGACAGCACATTAGGTACTGAGGTAAAAGCATGAGGGAAATGAATGAAAGAAATAGCATGTGTCTGAGATGTTGGTGCAGCCAAGATAAATATTTTTCACTGGAGATAAAACAGCATAATTCAAATGCCTCCAAATGTAAGAAGGCTCCACCAAGAGGAAAAAACATGAGATTTTTCTTTCTCTATATTTTTTGACTCTTGATTTAAATGAATAACATGAGGTTAGCTATTGTGGCTGTGTTGGGTGCACTCTATGATTAAAAATCAGGGGGGCTGAGGCTGCTCTGCAGGATTAATTTTGAACCTTGAGATCCCACGCTGTTGCTTTGTAAAGGCAAACCAGCATGAATTCATTGTAAAAATGGCCCAAAGAATACTGGTGAAACTATTTGCTTTAATAAAATTATTTTCTATATAAGAAATATATGCTTTTTACATGCAGATTTGACTTCTGAGTGAAAAAAAGAAACACCTGAAAAGAGAAACTTTCAGCTTTCAGCAGAAAGGTGGAAACTTTTGATTTGAAAATGCTGCTGTCCTGGTTCACAAATGTTGTATTGTACTAAAGAAAATGATTCTCAGAAGCAAATGTAATTGAATTCTAGCTCTCATGAGGCTAAATTTATAATTTATCTTGGGGATTTTTGTCTGCTATTTTGATATGTGGTAACAGTGAAATTTTTATGGGGTGCATTGAGTAACGCTCATTTTTGGGCAACTTTTAATTATGGTGGACCGATATATGAGGGTACAGACGTATATTTTTTTAATCAACTCTTATTTTAGAAAGTGCAGAGACCGGATACTTTTCACTTAAATCACACCGAACTGTCTCCCTTCTTTTACACTGTTAGAGAAACACTTAATGTATAAGGGACAGGTTGTCAGCAGATGAACTCCTTTTCATCATCACAAATAACTGTAGACATGAAATATTACTCAATTTCCTTGAGCCAGGAAGGGAGCTTTATTTTAAGGAAAGGCCTAAAAGAATTGTTTGAACATTTCAATCTTCTGTCAGAATATACTGTTCTGTTAGAGACCTTAACTCCAGTGTTTTGGTTAATCTGCTACACTAAAGTTTAGCATGCACCCTCCTTGCAATCATTTATTTTCAGATGAGACACATTTGGTACCTTATCATGAGATAATGAGTCATTTAGGAGACTTCAAGGCTATATCTAATCTGCAAACTAGGAACACTTTGGATTGTTGAGGGCTGCAGAAGTCAGAGTCCCTAGTTCAGGCTGGCTGCACACATGCTACATATATGGAGGGAGAGCACTCTGGAGCTGTGCCCAGACATTGCTTGGGAGATGCAGGGATAAACTGTTCTAGGATTCTGTGACAGCTTAACTTAACAGGTAACAATCTCATAGTATTCCGAATCACTACCACTGATTCTTAAATTTCATGAAATCATAGAATGACTTGGGTTGGAAGAGGCCTTGAAGATCATCTAGTTCCAATGCCCCTGCCATAGGCAGGGACACCTTCCACTAGATGATGTTGCTCAGAGGGACAGAACAAGGAGTAATGACTTCTGGCTGAAGGAGGATAGATTTACATTAGTTATTAGGAAGAGATTCTATACTGTGAGGGTGGTGAGGAACTGGCACAGGGTGGTCAGAGAAGCTGTGTATGCTCCATCCCTGGAAGTGTTCAAGACCAGGCTGGATGGGGCTGTGAGCAACCTGGTCTAGTGGAAGGTGTCCTTACCCATGGCAGGGTGGTTGAAACTAGATGGTCTTCAAGGTCCACTTTCAACCCGAACCATTCTGTGATTCTATGATTTATACTCAGGCAACTACATCTGTGCTTCTTTTACTCTCCACTGCTTAAATTATTTGTTTCTTACTCTACTGTTGCTGAAATTTTGACACAGAAAAATCAGGTAGTTGTACAAATGCAGTTCTTATTAATTTCTGCTATGACTCCTGTGACATAAACTAGCAGAACAAAGGTTTGTTTTCATAGTGGGTTAGTCACCCAGTTGGACCATCCAAGTGTCACTTTACTTCTATGAAATACAACAGGTGTATTAGCACTTTAACATGCTCAGCTGCCTCTTATATTTGCTTGTCAGAGTAATATTTTGTCCAGATTTTTAAATAAGATACAAGTGTGCCAGTCACACAATATTGAAGGCTTGTTTCTTGTATTTCACTTGGAGCAGTGCTGGTAGGTCACAGTGGTATTAACCAATAGTAAAGAAAAGGAAATTTAAAGCAATGATTAATTTTAAGTTTTTTTACATCATTTCACTTTTATTTTTCAAGTTACTGGATATGATTACCAGAAGAGGTAATCATCCTTATACCAGAGCAGCATGAACAGCTCTGCCAGGATGGTTGACCACAGGTTTGCTGTGAGTGACTGATGGCAGAAAAGAACATTGGAGAGAGCTGTCTGAGTAGTTTGGAAGAACAATTAATTCGACTAAATATTCTTGCCTATTTATGAATAATCTGTGTGTGACTTCTGTTTGTTGTTTTTATTGCTATTTTAAATTGTCCCTTAAATTTTCATGAAAGAATATCAACCGTTGAGGTGATTGTAAAATACTTGCTATTAGTACTCCTTAGAAGTATCCAGTGTTAATAGGTGTCCCTCTACACTTCAGTTGCAGGATTTTGTCCCATGCTTTTCTGAGGAGCCCGGAATGTGAATTCTCAGTTTGGGGGCAATTGATCTAATTTACGACACTGAATTTAATTAGACAGTTCTAGAATTGAGACTTAGAGTCTCAGTTGAGAATAATGAAATTTGCTAAACACAACTTTTAGAATTATACCAGATTTCCTATTTTGCAATCAGAATCCAGAGAACTTGATTCTAACAGCTTGCAGAGAGATTCTACAAGGCTGTTAGAAGCCTTGCAGAATCTAGAACTGTACTTACTGGGTTTTGGTTGCAGCTAATACCGTTGCACAGCATCTTTATGTTACAGTGTGGTAATTTATATTACAGTGTGTTAGTTTGAACCTTCATTTGCAGTGCATGTATGCTATTTACTTCTGAAAAAAAGCAAAAAATATTATTTAACATTACAATTAGCCTTAAGGCATTCCTGCCTTTTGCTCAGTGCTATGATTCTCATATCAAAAGGAATATTTAAAATAATGGCTGATAAATTCCACTTTTGAAACTGAATATGGACATTCTGAGGTTTTTCCAGATAAAAGAAGGTTGTGCCTGACAGCCTGCAGGCAGGCAAATGTTGTTTCCTAGTCAAGATTTTTATGTCCAAGTTTGTTTTCTATCATCTTATAAATGTTTTCAATAAGACAAAAGAATGCAAGGGAGGATGTAATAAAGATCTTAATTTGTTCAAGTAATTAAGTATGCCTTTCCTTTGTTTAAGCCTCTTCAAAATATGGTGGACTTTTCACTGTACCTTTTTGAATGTCTGCAAAGGCCTGTGGCTCTGAAATTCAAACTGTTTTGTCCAAACACTTCAAATACAAGTTTCCAGCAAATGGTCTAGTAAAATCCAGATATAGTATCCTGTTATGCCTGAGTGGTCTCTTGCGTGGAAAGCCAAAAGAGCTAATCTTATACATTGACAGCTCTGAGTGGCTCACATGAGTGAAACCTGTGTGTATATATATATATAATTTTTTTTTGTAGTTTCTTGCCACCCTAGATGCCGTAACTGCAGAATCCACTACATTGGGTATGTTAATTTTAATTCTTCCTGCACAAACATAGAACCTTTTAGAAGGAAAAATCTGTATTTTATTCCACTTGTCTTTCTCTCTCTGTAGACATGCACAAGCTCAATTTTATGAGGCATTTCATAGGGGATATCTGCCTGTGCCTAATTTTAACTGCATGAGTGCTGTTAAGCACAGAGAGAAGGGAAAGTAGTCATACAGACTGTAAGAAAAAAAACAAAACCAAAAAAACCTATATGCAGTTTGGATTCTTTATTATACAATACCAGCTGCAGTCAGTTATACCAAGACAAGGACATCTGGTGATGCCAAAAACTCTTCTTGGCATCTAGCTCCAGACACTGGATTCTTAATGATGTTAAATGAGAATAGTTACTCACCAGTGGTGTGCTCCTACCACCCAGGATGCTCAGGCTGTAGTGGGATGTTTCTGGGAACAGATTTCCCTTCTTTTGAAGCTGCTTTCTTCCCTTTCTTTGAGGCTGCTACATCAGAAATTCTTTTTTTTTTGTGCCCTGTGGCTTATGAAGGTATCTAAAATCCACCTTATTCTGCTTCTCCTTGGTAAGCTATGTGGACTAATCATGCTCATGACATAGCCCAGGAGGGATGCCAAGGTGTGTGTAATCATTGGGGCTGGTGTGCTAGTCTTGTGTTGCACTGAAGGTAAGTGTCAGAAAAGAAAACAGTGTTGACCCAGGTGGTTCAGCTGTGCTCCTTTCTGTGTATCCCCAAAAGACCCAGGCTGGAATGCTTGTTCTAGAGATATATCTACTAAAAACAAACAAACAAAAAAACCCCTAACCAACTAAAAAATAATTAAGAACAGGGAAACTTAATAAAACTTTCACTGGCTTCATGAAGCATACAGACTAAAACAGCTCAGGGAATCTCAGAAATAGCTCTAAAGCACTTGTGTAGATGGTTTTAAATCACAGAAGAGATGAACTCTAATACATGATTGGTTCTCAGACACAGTGTGATAAATTATTGCTGTGATCTTCCATAAATTCAAAGGCGGGAGGATGTAACATGCTAGTCTCAAAGTCATAAGCTTTGCTGAAGTACTACTTTTATTTAAGACTCCAAGAGTTTACCCACTGAACTTTTGCATTGCCTTTTAATTCTTTAATACCTTGAAGTCGTGTAAAGAGAACATGCTACACACATTCCCCAGGAGACTTCTTTTAATTTAATGAGAAAATAGGCATTTTGGCACAAGGTTCACAGTGGCAGCCCACAACCAAGGAGATTTCACTAAATTACCCAACACACACCAACTCTTGGTAAAATACAACCCATTGGTTTTAAGTTACCCACAAGAGATTAAGGAAAGAGTAAAGAAAGAAACAGATTAAAAGAAGAAAGGAGTAAAAAGAGGAGAAGAGAGAAAGAGTAAATAAAGAGATTAAAATGAGGGAAAAATAGTTACTGCCACAGTCCTTTGCATGGACGACCTGGGAAAAAAGAGAAAGCTCTGTGCTCCTCTATCTATGTGTTTTGGTTACTGTAGCCACCCCTTCTAGACAGGACTCCTGGTTCACTGACTCCTTGTTACAGTTTGCTTAAATGTTGCAGAAAGAACTTCAGATTCGAATATTTTTCCTGAGCAAAATTAAAACTCACACAAGTTACCTGTTGATACTAAAAACCGATTTTATTAATTCCTAAGAGAAGACATAAGAAAAAGTTGGAAAACACTAAGACTACTTTTAGAAGCAAAGAAAATCTTACCACCAAAACTACCTTTTGCCAAGTTGGTGTGGGGGTGGGGAGAGAGAAGCAGTTTCTGCCTTTTCCTGTGTCTCTGCTGCTTTTTGATGTTATGTCTTTGGCTGCAGAGGGTCTTAGCTTCTTTAGTTCTCTTGAATGCAGCAAGGAGCTGTGGATTCGTCATTCACTAGGAGTTTGAAGGCCATCTCAGGCCAAGTGGCACTGGGTCAGCACCTTTTGGGCCCTCAAAAATATGGTAAGAGTAGAAGGATAAGATATAACTCATGCATGTGGCATAGTGGGTTTTGGTTCTCTCCAGGCTGGCAGAGTTTCTGTCCCCAGCAGCAAGCAAGCAGCAGGCTCTTGGCAAAGATGAGGTGAGAGGGTGAGGGGGAGGTAGGGAGAGATTTTTGGTTATGGTAATGGGTCCTCTCTCTATTTTTCCTCTATCCCCCTAATTTTCCAAAGTGTCTTCTCAATTTTATAGTGTTTGAAAGAGGGTGTATGTGGTTGTTTGGCATGTAGCCCTATTCAGATGAACAATAACAGGATCTTCTGGCAGGAAACTCCATCAGGGAGCTCTTGTGAGAACTTCTGGGAGGAAAAACTCCAGAAGGAAGTTCTTGTGAGAACTTCTGGCAATAGGCTGACAGAATTTTTCGATAAAAAGCTTTGACAGGCAGAAACTATGGAGAAGAGTTATTTAGTGCATTTCTATATTATCGGTGTGCCACACCCCTCAGTGCTCTCCAGAACAGAGTGAGGGGTGGTCCAGACAATCAGGGGGGCCTCCAGGGGTGTGTGGTATTGGCAGGTTACAAGATGCCACATGGCTACCATCTGGTGTGCCATGGGGCGAAGGCCTGACTATGAGAACCCCTATCTGATCGCTTCCCCAGCACATACACACACAGATTGGTTGACTCAACCCAATAATCAAATAATTCAGTAAGACTCAAATCCAGTCTCTCACAGAGGGAAGGTTGACAACTATTGATATGCCACTTTTCTGAATAAAATAATTTCTGACTGGATTATTTTGCATGCAGTCAACAGAAAAGTAGATATATCATTAAGTTCCATTGTTGTCTGTCCTAGCAAGGTGGCAAGCAGCATACGAGATACTCAGTTTTTATGGCTATTGAGATATACTGAACATAATTGAAGAGATGCTGTGATTTTATTTTTTTTAATGAGACTAAAAAAATACTGTTAATGCCAGTGTTATTAGTGCTACTTATGTAGCTGAGATGATCTTTAATGCAACCTAAGAAAAGCATTTGAGTTCCTGTGACTGTTATTCCAGACTACATTAAACTGAATCTTCATATACAACCAACCAAAAAGCCACAACCCACCAAAAAAAACCAAACTAAAAACCAAAAACACACACAAAAAAGCGCAAAAAACAACAATCAAACAAGATACTCCACTTGAAACTGTTTTCTTTTGAATCTGTAGCTTTGGAACAAACACAAAACTCTGCCATATTTTGAATACAGTGCCATGGATGAATATGGATTTTGAAACAGACAAGCTTTATGTGTCAAGCAGATAACACAGCATGATTTATAGGTAATTAGAGCTCATGCCACAAAATATGGCTTAAGGATTTAAGACATGCTTAAGGGTCTTACATGTGAAATTATGACCCTCTGAAGGTGTGCTGGTTTAAGGGTAAACTGTCAGGAGAAACGGACCCAGCACAAGAGGGATTAAAAGTCAGAATTACAATTTAATAAAAGGTATTACAATAGATACACTGACACAAAGAGAAAACTGCTTCAACTCACCAAAACCCAGCAGTATAACCCAGTGTCCTGGGGCACAAGCCCAAAGGGGGTTTGTTAGCCCTTGTGCTGAGACCCACGTGGTTCCCCCAAGTCCAAAGCAAAAGGAAGTAAAGAACCTCTTGGTGCAGATGATGGCTAGGGTCTGGTTGAGAGTGATGGTTTCCTCCTGTCGAGGTCCTGCTGCTCCTCCAGATCCAAGAAAGTTCCCGAGGTCTTCTTACCCCCCACTTATGTACCTTCAGGGAGCACCCAGTCTCTCCCCCAGGGCGGGAACTCACACAATGGGTGATTAACTCTGAGTCATGGGGTATTGTTGAACCGTTGATGGCCCATTAGCAGCCACGCCCCCTCAGGCTGGGTGTGAAGGTGCTAACAACTCCCTGGGCAGCTGCTGCAAATGGTCCATTGTTTTTGGGAAATGAATAGAGGGGGGTAGAATACATAGCTTTGATCACCCCCACACAGTGATAACTGGTCCCACCTGCTGAACTAGGACAGAAGAAAATGAGGGTTCTTAGTTAATGTCTTACTCTGCTCAGAAGTTTTGGACTAAAAGTTCTCTGGATGACTAGAGTGTTGTGCTGGGGTTTATTGAAGTCCCCATGCATAGGTTTGACTGGAATGTGCAATTCAGGACTACAGATCATTAAAACAGTAAGGCATTCTGGTTGTAAAAAAACCTAGGCTCTTATAAATAAATCCCTTGCAGGGGATGGGAGTGAAATGACACTGAATAATCAGTGTTTGTAAATATATATATATAGGATTTATTTTAGAACAATTGTGTTTCAAAGGTAAACAGATATGTTGCCATTTTGGATGTTATCATCTACAGTAATACAGCAATATTAAAGCATAAAAATAACACTTAAGGAAAAGTATAAGAAAAGGAAGAGAAAGAAAGGATAAAAGTAGATATATATATATATATATACTCACTACCTGCTAGATCCAGCAATGAAATTTGGTAGTTGCAGCTTTGATGTCTATTGATTGATGGTTTTGATCCTTTGGGTGTGGGGGAAGTCCCCCCACCAAACTCAAAGATTTCGAGGTTAGGTGGGAACACCTTGTACCTCCACTTGGGGCAGGGAGTTTTATAATGCATGGTATCACAGGATATGTCATGACTCTCTGACGCCTCCTAAGACCTTACAGCTGCCTATGTCAGAATCAGTCATGGTCCATCAATGGTCCAGCATTTGAGATGAATAGCCCAGGCTAGATGCGAAATGTCTTTGAGGTTCCCCAGAGGGATTTTTACAGCAGAGTCATCACTTAAGGGAGGGCATTGGCATGATAAGAAAGATTATCCCATCTGGAAAGATTTCTCTCTTATCAGGCTCTTCCCTTATCTGGAAAACCAGTTTGTAGCTTCAGGTATGCATACCCTTCTGCCCACAGCTGGACAATGGCACACACTTTTCTTTTCGCAGTAGGCATATTCAGGGAGGGTTAGGATTTTCTAGATGAGCTGGCTTTTTTTTGTAGTTTGACAAAAGTCTTTTGGTGATCTTACAGTGTTTAAGTCATTAACCATTTCGGTCTCTGACAGATGCCTCCTGAAAGTCCCATTCTAAGATGACCAAGCTCCACAATGTTAGAAATCTTCATCCATAACTCAAATTGATAAAAAAATCTACATGTAGTGGAGTTGTAGTTTTGAGTACTCTAGGTCTAGTTTGTAAGTCCAGTCAGCAGGCATTAGAGAAGGTTTTTCTGCCTTAATTAAAAGACCTAGAGATAGTTGAGGTTAAAAAGAAAAGATCTATTATTTTCCCTTCTCATATTTTATACTGCTGCAAATTTCTCAATCACTCCAGTAGATGTTTTTCTGGTTTGGGTTTTTGGTTGTTTGGGATTTTTTTGTTGTTGTTGTTTGTTTTAGTGTTTTGTTTTTTTTTTTGTGATCACAACAATCTTCTGTGTATGTCATTGTGAATTCACAGACATGATATTACAAAGTCAGATTAAATGCTCCTCCAAGCCTTTAGAGATCTCAGTGATGCAAACCCATCACAGTTACATCATGTCAAGATGGTGGTGGATAATGTAACTGGGAATCTTTGCAGTAAATAATTGAAACAAAAAGATTTCAGAGCAAGACCAAAATTGAAGTATTTTGATTATGAAAGGCAAAGTAATTGTAATTTTTTTCATGATACCTGATGTTCTGTCTTCTGAACAATAGCTTAATCTTCCTCATGTTAGAAAAGTAAAGATGCCCATGACAGTGAAATTTTATGTCTGTCATGTCTCTAGGACTGTCGTAGTCAATGGGAAACTGTGATATTATTTAATTGACAAGGATAAAAGGAAGTTTAGGATGGAATTCTAAAAGCTAGTAGTGTCTGAAGTTTACAGTTAGCGTAGAATTCTTAGTATGATTGCTATGATATACATTAAGGAAGAGACAATTCTTGTCAACTATTCTTCTCCGAAGAGAAGTAAAGGAAGAATATGGAAAGAGAGATGGGAGAGTTAGTTTTACCTTATTATAACTAAATGTGTTTTCAGCTCTTGTTGAGTTCTGAGCCTATATATATTCAAGCACAAATTAACTGAGACATTTATCCTGCAGATAAAAGGAAAAGGTTGCTGTTGACATTCAAGATAATTCTGATGATGCAGATGCATGATTCCTCTTGAACCCAGATGAAAGATTGCTGAATGCGTGTGCCTTTCTTGTTAGTTCCCATTTTTGACTAAACTTATTCTTAATTTGTGATCAATCCAATTTTTGCAGGTTCGATTTGCTGTGACCGTTTTTCTTCACAGAGGCTTTACTGCTCAGAGCATTGTAATTCAAATATAGAGAGATAACAAGTCTATCATATGTTGCTTGAAGCAAAGCTGCTGTTTCTTCATTTAGCGTCAGGTCTAGTGTCTTTTGAATGCTAGTATTCAGTTTCAGAAGAGGGACATTCTCCTTGTATCATTGATCTTGGTAGGCTGGAGACAAGATTTGGAAAATGTGATAGTCAGATGTGCTGGGCTGCCAAGGGACTTGATCCAGAAATATTGGAGGTCACTGGACAAGGTCCTACAATAGATAGATATTTTTTAATGTTGATATGTTATATTGCACTCAGCTATCAATACTTCATAGATAAAAGGAATATAATAAAAATTTAAAATCCTTTCTTCAGTTCTTGGTATCTCTCCCTTTGCATTTTTTCTGTAGGTGGAACTTATTTTACTGTGAGTTTATCTACTGTGAATTTTGTCTGATTTAACCATTCTCAGCTTTTGTACTGTATATTGAGATGTACTAAATGGAAAGGGAGGAATTTGTAATATTAACTTCTTACTGAAATTTCATTTGTCTGTATGTATTCCTTTGTCAAAATAAACATTATTAACAAATTATTAAGATAATTTCATATTTATAATAAGGGTCAAAGGAAGAGTTGAGCAAAAATATGGAATTATTCATTCTTGATTTGTGATTAGTCATTTGTAAATTAATTACCTTTTCCAAGGTACAAAACTCTTATTTAGTCTATTCTAGCAAGGATGTAAGAGTCTAAAATTTTTTTATATAATCCTCTTAGTAAAGTACAAATTGTAACTTGATTTTCAGAGTATAGTTTCAATGTTCATGAAATTAACACTGAGATTAGCTCAGTTGGTTAGAGCATGGTGCTAATTACACTAAGGTTGTGGGTTTGATCTTTATATGAGCCATTCACTTAAGAGTTGGACTCGATGATTCTTGTGGGTACCTTCCAACTCAGAATATTCTATGAAAAACAGATGTGAGAGTTAGAAAGTTAACAATAATCTAAAATAAATTGCAGAGAAGTTAAATCTTTACTTCATTATAAAATCTGTTATAAGATAATAAATGCCTTTATCATAAATTATAAAATAATGTTGTCTTTCACTTGAAAAGAAATCCAACAAATAATTTGCATAGTTTCTGTAATAATCATTGCTCCTTCCTCTGAGCAGCTCCTTCCTCTAACAATTTCCCAGGCTCTGCCTCAAACATGAATCTTTCTTTTTTATAAATATGGTTAAATGTCCAAATAGAAAACATTTTGTATAAAAGAAAGAGTTTTATTGGTTGAAAGGTATATAGAAAAACACAAACATTTTTTCATAAAGTAAATAAATTGACTCTAAAAATAAAATGAAAATTAGTTGTGTAAATATAGAACCAAAGACCAATTTTAGCCTTCTGAACACTGAGTTAACAGGCTTTTTAAACTAGAAAGAAATGTATTAGGGATCAATTTGATTCAAGATGATTTTAAATCTGAAAACTCCTTATCTGAAGTACCTATTGTTCATTATAGCATTGGCACTTTAAGATTCCATCCCACTTCTTTCAACATAATTTCCAAAATATAATTTATTCCAATGAGAGAATTGCTCTAAAGTGTTTGTGTAGGTTTGTTGTTGTGTTACAGTTGCAAGATAGTGCTGAAAAAACAGAAATATTGAAAATATTTGTAATGCAGATATTTTTCAGATATGTTGACCAGGCTTTAAAACTATCTTTCTGTGGCACATGATGCTCTTGGGTTAGTGAATCTTATAAAAATTAAATTATTTCACAAGACACCATTGGAAAAAAAAGTTGAAAATTCTTAAAATTAGATAAATTTTCTTGCTATGCTCATTAGAGAGAGCAATATGTCAAAATACACTTTCCAAATTCCAATTCCTTGCTTTATTTGAAAGACCAAGCTTATTGTAATAAACCCTAAGTGTTTACTGATGATTTGATGAAGAATTTTTGATTGGAAAATAACTATTATTGCAAATATGGTGTTTGAAAAATTTCCTTTAGACTTCCTCACCCCTCCAAGATTAATTTTTGCATACATCCATGCTTTTGAAAAAATACCTGTGTTCTTAGCTGTTATCTCTGCTGGAAATTAACCCTGAGAGGTTGCTCTAACTTGTTAAACTGGGCCCTGCTTGACTATCTTTAGAATCTGTAGTTTAATTCTGAAGCTGACCTGCTGAGTAAGTCCTTAAAATCCAGACTTTTTTCTCTTTTTGTGCTATCAGGTGGTACATAGATATCTGACAGGATAAAAGGGAGGCTTGCAAAGCATGCTGGTAGGAAATGAAATCTTTCAGAGTTATACATGAGCTCCTCAACTCTGAGCTGCCTTAATTAGAAACCTGGGAGTCTCTAACTGAGATTTGGGTATTGTTACCCCTATACTGGAAATGGCCCAAGGTCACTAATGAGCTTGTTTCCAGCTACTTTTCACAGAAAAACTTCTGAATTACATGTTTTTGGTTTTTTGTGTTTTTGTGGTTTTTTTTAAGTGGATGGAGTTTTGAAATTCAAGAGGGCTTTAAAAAGTCATATTTGGACTTCTTTTAATTTATTCACTACAAATATATTAACTCAAACAAAAGGGCTGTGAGCAATCCTCTTAAGAGATTATTTGCATTTTGCTTGAAAGAAAATAAATCAACAATTGGTTGCTGCAGACATTAAAATATACCACTTGAATTGTAACACTGCTGTGAAATGAAATATAAATGCTTCAGAGATCCAAACAACATTAAAGCTTTGAAGAAGATGGAATTTTAAATCTTGATTTCTGGCAAGAATATCTAATGGCAACATATATAATAAACAATTAAGAGACAATCCAACTCCTTAGAAAAAAAATTTCCTTGCACTAGTTTCTGTCTGTCCAGAGTCTACATTCTGAACAACACAATTAAAAGATTGTGTGAAATACTTTGTTAAATGTGATGCCATAACAAGTAAGGAGAATAAAGCAATATGAGCCTGATTATAAAATTATGCTATTTTCTGAAATGCAGTTTAATGGACAAGTTGAGTAGCAACTTTTAAACAAAATTAAAGTCTGTTGTTTTCAGTGATAGATTTGAGTATTAGCACAAGACTATTTATGAATTATGCCATTCTTTTTTCATGTTTTACATTAACATGCAGGAAATAGCACTGATTTATGGCTGTATGGTTAAGCAACAGTCCAACATGGAAAGCGGAGCATGAATGAACTAGAAAATTATATCTCCAATCACATTGCTGTGCCAGACTATGGTCATTGATAATTTTTCTTATATAGAGAGTTGTCTTTAAAAGACAGATAATATAGCAACTTCAGCCATGAATGAGGTTTGGCTGCTTACTATTTCTTTGTATGATTTTAGGCTGAAAAGAGATGCCTTTTAATACTAAAAAAACCCCAAAAAACCAAAAAACAAACCACCACCAAATGAAAAAGAAATTATTCTTTTTTTTTTACTCCATTTGCAATTAGAAAATTAGATTTGTGGTGCCAATTCAGCTTGTACTGCAGACTGGGAAGACAGTTGACTTTAAAGCCTTCATGATTTTTGAAATACAGAAGACCCCACAGACCTCTAGAAAGTTCAGGCTGTCTTAAGAAATTCAAACATCTTGTTCTATGTAATATTTGATAATTAATTTATAAATGTCATCAACTGTAACTTTTGTCATCATCATGCAGTATTTAGATTCTGGAATGTCTTCAGCATCTTTCATAGAGGGACCTTGCCCAGTTACAACTCCTTTATATAAAAACTGTTCATAGAGGAAGAGGAAACTGTTTCCTGGTGTATTTTCTTGCCAACTGTCTTTTGAAAATTTCAAATGAGAGGTGATTAGATATCTACATGGCATTATTACTGCTCCTAATGAAGTAAATTTCTCAGTCCCTATGGCCACTAAGGAGGTTAAGGACACTGAAAGAATTAAAGACAAATTGGAGCAGATGAGGAAAGAAAAAGCTAAAGAGACATGAGGCTTACTAGCTAATACCCCTCAATATCTGTAATGATTTTAGTTCTATATGGAAGGTCACTTAAGATATAACAGCATATTTTTATCCTTAATGATTTAGGACCTCATAAGGTAAAATAAAGCAGGCAAGCAAAAAATTTCCATAACAAATTAAAGTAAAAATGTAGCACTGATTTACAAAGTAGGTCAGATGTTGATCACAACACCAAAGAAGGAGTTAAATTACAGGATCAGCAATTTCCTAATGCTGAGCAGGACTTACAGGGATGAGTAATAACTTGCATGCAAACTACTCTAAAACTAAGCAGTAAAACTGCAGTTTATGATTCTGTGATAGTTAAACTTTGAATACCAAAGTAAATTCTATCGTATGTCATGTTCTCCCACCCAACTAAGTTTTAAAATTTCGATCTTATACATTGATGAAACACTTGCTGAACTAATGTCTTAGTTAAAAGATTATTTTTTGCTACTGTTTGCCAGAAATCACATATTACATGTTTCTTGTCTTTTTAGATCTTTAACTGTGGACCACGGCACAAACACTGATGCATGTCTTTGAGACAATTTGTAAGCTTTCTAAGTGTGGGATGCTCTTGTCCTGATACCTTTATTGTGGGGATTCTGAGCCCTTGCCTAATGTAAATACTTTCACACTCACAATGAACCATTTGTAAACCTTATCTTTATGTAGAGTCTAAAGAAAAAAGTAGATAGTTGAAATGAAAAGTAATTTGAAATGTATCTCATATCTCAGTGTTCTGAAATTCAGCAGTAGAGAAAACTGGACCTTCACTGGTAATCTCAGAATGATGTTTTAAACACAATGCTTCTTGTTACTGGATGACTTTTATTGGACAGTGGCTGGTCTTTTCCTCCTTGCATGATTAGACTCAGGTGTTATGGAGCACAAATCTTCCCCTGATGATCTCTGGCTACGGTGGCAAATATTTTTGGTGCTGGCTTATGGTATTGCAGCTGGAAAGTAATTTTATCTTGTGGAGTCTTCCTGTGTGGTCTTTAGACAAAGCATACTGGTGGTCTATCTAGTAGTGGTATTCAAATTTGGTCACCTTTAGCCTGCACAAATTAATCCCTTTTGCCTCATTAGTCAGGCCTCTATGTATAACAGAGAGTGCATGGTATAGCCTGTGTATCTTGTATAACAGTGTATACAGTTCCAGGAGTTAGCACTTTAGCTTTGACAATGCAATCAGTGTGAATCTGTCAGTTTAACTTGAAGCCTTAGTCTGGGTTGGCAGAGGTAATTAGCCAGGGGTACTGTTGTTTTAGTATTGCTGCCTTCTAAAAGTGCTACCTTCTGCTGCTCAGACATCCAAGTGGTTCAGAGGCACACCAGCCTTGTTTTAAATACCTCCTGCTAACATGCCCTTAGTGCCCTACCCCTGCTCGCTCCTCACAGTTCAAAAAGGCTGTGTGAAAGATTATATTTCAAGAATAATATATTCTTGTTTAGGTGGAAGATCTGATACATGATGCAACTATTTTCTAGAAATGTTCAATCTTGAAACAAAAAATTCTGTAAAATGACTGAAAAAATGCCAGCAACACTAGTGAGAAAAACAGCTCTTCAGACTGCCACTTGCCAACTAACAAAATTTAAAAAAAAACATTCTGTCAAAGACGAGAATTTGTAATGGTAATGAAACTAGCACATAGGTCAGTCTATCTTCTTCATGTTTTCCAGTTGGTCTAAAAAGTTACTTTCAAGCTTCTTGAGATGAAACTCATTTAAAATACAATATATAGGGTATTTATTCTTATGCAGCCTATTTTTCTCACAGTTTACACAGCTCCCAGCAATACAACGTTATCCACTGTTTTGATTACTTTTATTATTCTCATACTGGAGTTGAAATACATCTCAATGGTAAATTCAGTTCAGTATTCACTTAGGCCATTGTTTTCCTGTGGATATGCAGCTCAGGTGTTTTTACTACCTTCTCTTTAATTGTAAAATTTTGCCCAGGTTGAAAGCAGTTTTGAGAAAAACCTAAACTACTTGAGGACAATGATATCCAATGTACCTTCCAAATGATGATTGATATCTTGAGAATAATTACCCTCTGTGCAGTGTCCTTTATGCACATTTCTTCCCATCTGCTTTCTAGAGGGGATGTTAGGGACAAAGGATATAGTTGCTGTTAATACCAGGCTCCAAACTCTAGTATCTACTGAGGTATGGCAAAATTTGTAGTTGGAATAGAGGAACAGCAAAGAGAGGAAAAAAAAAGCTTATTTATCTGAGACTCAAAGCAAAGCTATGAAACACAAAAGGGTAATGGCATTTTTACTAGGAGTGAAATATTCATCTTGCTAAGTTACATAAAACAAAAGATGGAGTGTTTTCTTCAGGGAAATTACTTTTGCTGATGAGCTCCATTTATGCATGATAGAGTTTTAAATTTTTGAAAACCCCCTTGGTTATTTTTTTCTTTTTCCAGTTCTAGCAGTTTTAATTTTAGGTTTATAAACAGATAGATGTAAAATTTCTTGCTGAAATGGCCTCATTAAGTTTTAAGTAATCTTTATTACATTCAGCAAAAGCAGAGTTGCTTCTGTCAATGCCAATGAATACAAAATCAATGAATACAAAATCAATATTTAAGATTGCAGGGCACTGGATCCTTTCACAAAGGCGGTTTGCAAGTTTCCTTGTGTTCTCGCACATATTTCCTTGAGAGAATCTTGGTGCATATGAGGCCCCCTTTAGAGGAAGGTGCAGAGACTAAAAGCTTGCTCAATGCATGATGCACTATTCTGGAATATTCTATTCCCTCCACAGTAAAGATACAGTCCTCTTCACATTGCGGCTCCTTCTTGCTCTTCTTTTCAAGAGGTATAGCAGCATCCTCACACCTAGAGTGATGGAAAGGGTTTGATAGTAGTTAGGGCTAGAAGACAGGTGCACACCATTACTTGCAACAAGATTTTCTCTGTAAATAATGCAATATTTTTAGTATGTATATTTAGATACCAATATACAGCCAGTTTGTTCCATAGAACAGAAATTTTTAAAATAAACATTGAATTTATGGTTCTAATTTGTTTGAAATAATATTTTGCCTACTAAATAGGTAAATAAATAGATTTAATTGATTGCACATAAAAGACAAAGAGTACAGAAGAAATACGCATCCTAGGGAATAAGTGGGTGCCTGATTTTTTGGGTTTTTAAAGCTGCTGTAGTTTAGGGTCTGTTGTACAAGCATTTGCTGGAATAGATTTGCTAACAGTATCCTTGCCCTTGACTCTTCAAAGTGACAAATGCTGTCAGTTAGGAAAACTCCACCTTCCCTATAAAGGAACCTTTCATAAACAGATCATAATGGTTACAGAAGCATAACTCTTGAGAGATTCAAGTTGATGAAGGGACAGGACACGTTTGAACTGTGTATCAACAAATTATGAGAAAACTATTATGCTTTCCTTACTTTATAAATGGAGAATAGAGCTTGATTTTAATATAAAGCTCTTCTAATGTAGATATTAGCAGTGAAATAGGTGCTGGGATATTTCTGGGAAGTGGACTAGTGTGGGAGAACACTGCCTGAGAGACTGTAAAGGTAGCCAAGGTGACAATTTCCTGGAGTGGATAGAGCTGACAAACCAGTGAACAACACCAGAAACTGACAGCTGCCTCAAGATTCAGAAGCTCATGTTTTGGAGGGTGTTTTGTAGCATAAATAGTGATTTATTGTATTAGATAGATAGTTATTCCCCTGTATCTGTATGTTTTTGGTGGTGGCTACCCAGTTACCTGTTTGTGTACCCAGAGTCATCATGTGAAGCTAGCCACGCCCCGTCTGTATTCCCCTCCTTCCCTCTTAGCCCTTCCCCTACTTGCCGCGATCCGCCCCTAACTCTGCCCACTTTCCAAGCTTCTCCCTGAGACCTATATCCATCCCATGCTCCCTGAATAAAGAGAGTTCTAGCCTTCACCCAACATCGGTTGGGACTGTGTCCTTTCTTCCCTCCGGCACGTGGCAGACTAGGACCACCTGGTTATGCTGTGGGTGCCAAGGAGCAGTTAGTTCTGTGACAGCTGCTGGGAGTGCAGCACATCTGGCTGAGCTGCTCAAGCCATGAAGTACCACAGCTGGAAGAGTCACCCAGCTTCCCAGACCCTCTGGAAGTCCAGGCTCTTGGACACAGGCTGCTGTAGTGGGGTGAGCTGAATATGAGATAGTGCAGGAAACACACAGGAGAGTGGGAAGTCTTAAGACTCTCAACTTATTGGCAAATTAATAATTGGATCATATTCCCCTTCACCTGCTCAAATTTGGTTTATAGTTCACAGAATCACAGAATATGCCAAGTTGGAAGGGACCCACAAGGATCATCGAGTCCAACTCCTGACCCTGCACAAGGCCATCCCCAAGAGTCACATCATGTGCCTGAGAGTATCATCCAAATGCTTCTTGAACTCTGTCAGACTTGACGCTGTGATCACTTCCCTGTGGAGCTTGTTCCAGTGGACAACCACCCTCTGGGGCCATAGCTAAATTCAGTTCTTCTCTAGCTATATGAATCTATCATGCTATTGAAATCTAACCTGCCCTTCCTTCCTTTCTCACAGCCTTCAGAGAAAAGGTCAGTAGCGTTGAATAACAATAACAGTTCTAGTATTGTGCTTTTCTAAAGGTCTTTGCAAAGTTGATAAGTATAATCAGACCTGATCAGTAACTTTCAGACAGGACAGAACTTTGCTGGCTGATACAATAGGTCTGACTGGTTTGACTCCAGCTTTTGTTTGTTTAACAGGTTTTTATAACAGCAGAAGACATGTTTATATTTTGTAATATGCAAGTGGTCTTATAAATTAGTTATTTCTATGGGGAAATATTTTTTCTATTGCTTTATATGATGGTTGGAAGAAGCCTTTAAAGTACTGAGTTGAGTCTCTGCTTTAGAAATGGACAACAGCCTTACCGAGAATGAATTTTTACCATGTTTTGTGGAATGTAGTATGCAATTCTCATTTGTAACAGTTAACCACAGCATTCATTCACCGCCCTGGCAGGATACAAGCCAGTGTGCTGATTCCTTTGCCTCTGCATAACAGATGTTAAGTCTGTTTTCTTTGGAACTATCACGGTTGCTATCATGTAGTGATACAGAAAACAGTCTTTAGTAGCTGATGCTTTCCTCTCTAAGCAGATAGATTATGTGGTGAATTTCTTAGAACTTCTTATAAGAACTCTTATTTAAATACAAAATGAAGCAATATTGATTTTAATACGACAAAACAAGCTATTTTATTTGATCTCAGTATAGTGGTGATAATTATAATTTGCTCTTCTGCTGTCAACTGCAAATGAAAAAACCCATGATGATAAATGGGAATCTGTACAGTCCTAGGGAGACATCTGTTGCAATATGAAACTCAAGGTAACATCTCCTTTCTCCAGACATGTTCTGATGAACATGTGGACCAGTAGCACTCTTACTCTGATTTGGGGAAACTTCTCTAGGCTGCTGGGTGCACAAATTAGAGAGATTAGGTATGAATTCACATTATATATTTGGCAAAAGGTTGATTTTCCTGCTCTGTCTTGGATCTGTTGAAGGCAACAGTTCATCTAAGAATGGTTGAAAAACTGTGATTCTTTGGGTCTGTGTTCCATACTGCCATTATACAGGAAACTTTTTATCTCATAATGGAATATTCCATTGACATCCTAGGAGTTATTCAGGAATCTTACACATTGTTGTTACAAATTGATGATTTATAACACAGTTGATTCATTACAGAGATTTTCTTTATGAATCAAGTAAAATAATGTGTAAAGGAAAAAAGGGGAGAAAGAAAAAAATCTATTCTTCAAATAGACTCAAAAATAGTTCCAAAGAATATTTTTAATCATTAACATAAAGATGCTGCCACTTTCCAGAGGGCAAGATATTTTGTAGGAGATGTTTAGCCTTGAGGCAGTTTGTTCTTTACACAGAAGCATAAGAAATACAGCTCCTGGCAGTTTTTATCATTACTAATAAATGAATAAACACAGTTTCTGAAAAAATATGTTTTATCAGAAGGACATGTTACACTATCACTATCAATAATTCTATACAAGTAAAATTCAAGCCTGTGGGATTCTACTGTTGCAAGTTTTTTTACACAATCACTTTTCATAAAAGAAAAATAGACTGAGATGATGATGAATGATGGATGAAAATTTTAATTGTAATTAAAAGTAAAAAAAAAGTTGAATTCCCAAGTTCCTTTAAAAAAGGGAATAAAAACATTACTGTTTACCTATAGTTTGAGAGAGAATATTTTATTAAAGTGAACTGCATGCAGGAAAGTTAGGCAGGTTTTTACAAGAGAGATTGACAAGTTTTAAATATCCATGAATATATAATAGCTGACCTATTTTGCTTCCCATTTTAACTGTAGAAACGAGCAGATTAAGCATTGTGCTGGAGAATGCAACTGGAGATTTTTAAGGGAGCAGAAACTGAGAAACAACAATCCTATAGGAATACTGCAAGAACTCAGAGGGAGTTGGATAACTACTAACAGATCAGCTATACAGTGATCTCATTGCTGCCATCAAGTATAAAAGCCTCACCAAACAGTGATTTTTGTCAGATAGCTGAGGAGCAGAAGAAAGATGATTCAGTCATTGGAGCTATTTGAGATTATAATGGAATCATTTCAAAACTAGCAAAAAAAATTTCAAAGGCAAGATCATATTTTTGCCACAGAATATAGGGACCATAAGTGATTTTTACACTGGCAGTCACATTTGGTGAAAGTTTTGTGGGAAAGAGTTGTCATTTTGGGTTTGAAAGCTTTATTCTTCAGAGAAAAGACAGCAGCTCGCTCAAAACGCCTGGGTGAGTGGCATCTTCTAATGTATTTCCCATTGCTAATTTTTATACTAAGAGAGCCTAATGAAATTCTTCTCAATTCACTTTCAGTTAGGTATTAGTGGACCCTCCATATTTTACAATATACGTGACCTTCAATTTCTTTTAATAATGAGAGAAAATATAGTTTTTAATCATGTAGTCCATTTTAGTAATAGCAAAACCTCTCAAGCTTTTCAAAGTTTCCTACTGATAAAAAATTGTTGTTATCTTCTGTGCCTTTTACCTCTTTCAGAAAACAAACCAACCTAAACATCTAGGTCTTTATTCAACTACAGGTACCAAATACGTAAGATCAAAAGTTGGCAAACTCAATGGATTTTTGTTGCTTTTAGATACATGTCAGTTCTGAATTTTCCTGTGCCCCGAGCTCTTTTGACTCTGCTGATAACAATAGTCTCTTATTTGTTGTACAAATCTGGTAATTTTAGTACTTTTCACTGGGGATCAAAGAGAACAACCTATGTGAGAACTAGATCACAACAAAAATTTTCTTGCCTATGTAAGGCTGCTTACGTGCATGCTGCTAGTGAAAAGCCCAGTATAAAGCTCATCATTTTAAAAACTGAATTCTTAGGAAGGTTAATTAATATTCATGGCTCCTGGAAACAAGAACGGTTTGATTCAGAGCAGTAATGTCAAGAGATAGGTCAATCATAACACATCATTCTTGAAATTTCAAAGACACAAAGGCAACAGTGACAAAGCATAAACTGCTTGACTTTTGGAGGAACCATGCTCACCACAGCAAGGATTGCCGGAGATACTGTTAATGAGAGCTGTTGTAATCCATTGAATGAAGTGCATTGTCTTGATGAAGTTTTCATTTTGTTGCTAAATACCTCTGGCTGCTGAGTATCTAATTTTCCTGTAACAATACCACCACTCTGGCATGTCAGACATACCAAAACTGCTATTTCTTATGGGCACAAATAATACAGTCACATCTAGTAGATACTGGCGACTTAAGAGGATAGTGGGACCTTGAGAGACAATGCCACCAACATTGATTCAGACTATTTTTGACATAGCATTATATTTTCAGGCAGTTTTCCTGAAAACTCCCCCGAATTCCTTTACATTTCTGTAAGCCTGAAGAAAATAAATCATTTGGGCAAGGATGGAAATGCCATCTGACTAAGCGATGTAGCCACTTTCTTTGATGTTGGTAGTGAGATGTCTTAAGGAGGCTTAACTCATAGAGGAGGCAGCTTAGGAATAAGGGAACAAGTGTTTGTTCTTCCATCTGAAAGAGAAATGTTGCATAAAGATTACTGTTGAGTAATATTTATTTTTTCCTTGATTATATAATTTTATTTCCATTCTAAGAGCAAAGTACACCCAGGCCCTGAAGCTGTAGATTATAGATTGTAGCTTCATTGTTTTAAGTACCAATTAAGGTTATATGAAAGCTGGGGAAAAAAAAGGATTAAGTATGAAACAACTCATGATAAAGTTTTGTAGAAGGATTTTTCTAAATGCTAGGAAGTGATATCCAAAAGCAATGATTCTTAGAAAAATTATGACTTTATGGAAGGGCATAGAGATGAAGCTATCAAAATGGATATCCTTCTTTTGCAAAATTTTTATAATTCTCCTAAGAGAGAACATGATGATAGTGGATGATTCTTGCAAGAAGTGACTATTATTATTTTATATAGGTTTGCTTAATAATGTGAATAATAATTTTAAGATAGCCACAGTTGTTGTCCGTCCAATACACACATGTTAGGGCTCTGCCTGCCCATTTATTTAATTTTTTTTTGACAGTTGTAAGACCCCACCTTCAAGTGACAAGTTCCTTGGAGGGGTCTTTCTTTAAAAATTTACAAGGCTCAAAAAATCCAGCTACTGTCTATATTAAAAACCCTTTCAGTTCTTTTATACCTTGAGATCATGCAGAGGAGATCACACTGCACATGTTTCTCAGGAGGTCAAATAACACACTTACTGACAAGCTTTAGAAAATAAGAGAACTTGACAAAAGTTTAAAAGGCAACATTCAACCAAAATAAAATATTTCACAAAGCAATGACTTAGCACATGCTAACCCATACAACCAGCAAAATCTAATCCTTCCAGCTTTAAGTACTTAAATATTAAGAAAGAAGATTAGGAGAAGAAGAAGTAAAGAAAGAAAGATAAAAAGAGAGAATTATAGCTACTATCACAGTTCCAGCATAGATCCAGCTCCCAGGAGTCCAGGAAGTGGCAGGGCTGCAACCATGAGATGATCACATAGTGTTGGTTATATCTGCTCTGGTCCCTCTGTGGCCACTACCACCAGGTGGGACTTCTGGCCCACTGGCCACTCTGGGGCTTCAGGGCAGGGTGAAAGGCAGTGATCTTGGTGTGCCAGGGACTGGCAGCTGCTCTGGCACTGTCCAAAAAGGCTCCAAGGGGCTTGGATATAAAGCAGGGCACTATTTCGCTTTTGTGAAGTTTGACCTGTCCCTTATCCGCCCCACCCCTACACACGCACACTTGAGCTGATTTGAGCCATTAATTAATATAATAGTTTAGTGTCTCACAACAGCTCACTAGCATTAAATTTCAATAGACATTTTCAGTGAGAACTACACATACCAAAAAGTGACACCTAAATTCATCTGTCATTACCTCATGTCACAGAATCTCCTTGAGACCAAAACCAGCATTTCCTATATATGTCACCCTCAGGACAGCTACTCTCCATGTTCACATTCAAAGGGATATGGAATAGGTGGATTGCAGGATCTGCCACTTTGCAAATACTATTCGTTTCTACTCATATGTCTGAAAAATCTATCTCTGCCTTGGGGATGCTGCAGCCTTCAGTGATCTAGAAAGAAGGAATCTCCTTTACTCCCTCCCCTCCTCCATAATTATCCTGGCTGCTTTGCAGCATGTTCTGCTACGAAGGCCAAAGATATGCAAACTTCTGTTGAAACTAGTGGAAATTTAGAATTCTTCACACTGTTTTGCCCTCTACTCCTTGGAAGTTATGTGGCTTATCCAGAGCACAAATTATTTGCAATACGGGCACTTTTTTTTATTCTCTTTGGAAAGGCTATATCAGAAGGTTGAAAGGTGGGTTGGTGTCTTTTCTTTTCTGTTATTTCTTTATGTGAATCTGTGTTCATCCTTGAGCTGCTCATTATTTACCATATTTTTTACATTCTTAACTTTAGACTTAGTTTTCTCTCTACTTTTTTTCCCCCCTCATAGTCCTGCATCAGACATCTTGAGCCTACATTGGGAAAGATAGATTCAAAACAAGGAACATATGTTTGTAATTACCCTGTCATAGTGAAATCCAAGTCTGATAAACATGAAGAACAGATAAGTGTGCTGTGTAGTGGCTAGAACAGCAACTACAGAACAGAGTGTAAGGGGAACAGAGGAGTTGGTTATACTAATACAGAAGGTCCCCATCCGTGGAAATATTTGAGGTCAGGCTGGAGAGGGCTCTTAGCAACCTGATCTAGTTGAAGATGTCCCGGCTCATTGCATGGGTTCAAAATAGGTGACCTTTAAGGCTCCCTTCCAACTCAAGCTCTATTATATTTCTATGATTCTAAAACTGTTGGGAGTAGATGAGGTGCTGATTGTGAAAATATAAAATTTTGCTGGGCAAAGAGATCTATGTTACCATGATGGCTGAGAGTAAGCCATATGGTAAAAGACTAGCTCTGTATTCTAGTTTATCTGAGTAAAGGAAAATAGCTCATTTCTGCCAGAAATTACACTGTTTCTCCAGCTAATGTACAAACTCATACTAAGTAACAACTAATAATAATAATTTAATAATAATAACTTAACTAATAACTTGCATACTAAGTAACATTTATGAAAAACCCATAAAGAGTCAAAAGCATTCAAAATCCAAGACCAGACAAGAAAATTTACAGAAAAATTTGAACCCCACTTTCATTCACTTGAGAGCTTGCAGGCACTTAACAAGTCAGTTGTAGAGTTCTTGCTTAAGAGCTGCTTCCACACTCATTGGCTGTAGTATGGATTATATGAGTTCAACGAACAGTTCTTTATGTGGGTTATCTTGGACTCTATTTTGTCTAGCTTTATTATGTCTGGCCACAGTGTGCATAAGCCCAAACTGTAAAAAATGACTGCTGAGCTTCTGAGATGTGTGTCTCTCTATTTCTACTTCTTGAAAGTTCTCCAGCACGGCTGAGGTCAGGATAGGTGTGTTTAGCTGGGTACAGTCTGGAATCTCTAGTTCCTTCCAAATTTTTGAAAGCTGGAAAAGGGACACAACAATGTAAACTTTTGTTCAAAGTAACAGTCACTGAATTGGTACAAAACTTCCATGGTGCCTGCTTTGTCTTCCAAATTGATGGGCTTGTCTGCATTTTCACTGCATTTCAAAATCCTTGATTTTGAAGGATTTTCACTTTTTCAATGAAACTTGGTCCTGGACTGGAAATAGAAAATCACAGTGTCCTTCTGGTTTTTAAGAATAAAAATCACTTTGATTTCTGGTTTGTGTTGAATGAAAAATTAAGATTTAAGGAATGAATTGATATGAATAGGCTTTACTGTATTTCCCTTAAAGGCAGCTAACAGATTGGTGACATTTGGGGTACTTAAGAACAATAGTATTTGAATTTCTGGGTCTCTTGTTGGAATATTAATTAGTTTACAGAATCCAGCTCAGCAGCAGAGTGCATTTAAAACAAATAGGAAGATATTGGCTTTGATATTTTCATTTTAGCTACATTTTCATGTGTGTTTTTGCAGTGATATCTACTTAGGTGAGAGCCTTACTCTGCTAGATGATATACAGATATACAGTAGATAATAATGTCTGACTAAAAGACCTTCAATATAGATAGGGTTAAGCCTTACATGTTCTGAACACAAAATGAGGCAAATTGATTTGATAGGAGTAAATGGTATTTTTTCTGTCAGAGGAAGATGGTCCTAAGGTAATGAAAACAACATTTAAGACATCACTACGTGTAGGCAATCCCTCTGCCTTAGAAATCTCAGAGGTTGCCATGAGTGCGTAACAATTTAAGTTGGACAACCATAATCAATATGCAAAGACAGCTGAAAACAGTGCAGTGTAGGCTTCACAGCAGTTTCAATCTTAAGTTCATAAGGAATTGTTATACTTGCTGAACTTAATAGCAGTCTGGCTGAGTAAGGAAGGGTCTGCAGCCTTTTGACTTTGCTATCATAGAATCACAGAATGGTTGGGTTGGAAGATCAACTAGTTCTAACCGCCCTGACATGGGCAGCTTCCAGTAAATCAGGTTGTGCATTTAACCTGTTGTTAGACACCAGATCAGTAATTATTGGGTCAGAACTACACTGTGGCAGTGTGTGTGTGTGCGGGAGAGGGGATCAGGCCTCCAGCACATGATCAGCTAAGATGGTCAGCACAGTCTGCAGTCAGATGGCATGCAGCCGGAAAGGGGGATCTGTCAATCAAAAAGGCCCACCTGGTAGCCCGCCCACACCATGCTCCATGGAGCCTCTGATTTGCTGTGGCACCCCTCATTTTGGCTGTGAGAACAGTGAGTGGTCAGTGAGCCAGATGACCCGTCTAGATGGCGTGGCCACAGGAACCAAAATCTATAAACAGACAGGCACAAGATCTCCCTGTTCTCTCAGTCTGCCCTCCTGACCTGCTAACATGGGATTTCTAAGTGGTAACTATATGTTTTTCTCTTTATTCTTTCTTCTCTTGATCTCTCTTCCTTTACTCTTTTCTTCCTCTTGTGGGTAACTTAGACACTTATTTTCTGTAAGTTGTGGGTATCTCACTTAAACTGTATACGGTTTTGTTTACTGGGTGCAACAAAGGTTCTCTATAGCAATGCCTACTAGTTCCAGTAGCCTGTTGTAATGCTTTTGTGAAGTAGCATGTTATGCCTGTAAAACCCTTTCTGCCAAAATACTGCCATATTTATGGTCTGGGACAAACAGAGTTAAAACATATTATGAAGTGAAAACGTATTTATATCTAAGACACATCTGTATCAATTAGCCTCTATACTCAAATTTCTCAAGGGGAAGTGCTACAATTATTTTTTTTTCTAAGTAGTTTTAAAGAACAGATGTTGGGAAAGACTTCTGCCACCGCACATGCAAAACAGAGACAGAGGATCATCCAGACTACATATCATGGAAAGGGAAACTTCTGGAGAAAAGCCCACCACTGTGACAACTTCCAAGGGACCAGAGACTTTATAATTCAACTTTACCTGCATCTTTTATGTACGGGTTTCCCCCTGTTTAGATTGTAACCCTTTAAAACCCCACGCATGTGAACATAGACTGTTCTTTCTTCCCGGGTGTCCAGCCCCACCCCCCTCCCAACCTTATTGGATGTATCACCTGTCACTCCCCATTCCTAGGATTCCACTGGATTTGGTCCTCCTGCTCCCTTATTGGCCCCTGTGTCCCTGAAACCACACCACTCCCCCTGAACACTTACCCAATCACATCCTACCTCCCAAACCCCACCTGAAGAGCTTAAATACCCTTGAGTAAAGTAATTAAAGGCTTTTTCTATGACGTTGCTACCGTGGGGTGCTGCCTGTCCTTACTCCTGATCACGTGGGGATTTCGCAATTCCTTCCATACTCTGGGAAGCCGGGGGAAATAGATGGAGCTGGATCCCCCCCAAAAGCTGTTAAACAAATATAAGGAAAATGAGCATAATTTGCAGTCACTGAAGGCAGATATTATGGTTGTTAGCATCCATTAGCAGAGGGTGAGTAAAGATTGCTGGAAAAATGTTCACAAATACAGGTATAGAAATGTTTTGCAACATTTTTTAATCCTATAACAGCCTTTTAGAGCTTCTTTCCACTCATCTGCTTTTAAAGGTTTTCAGTCTCTAATTTTAATTTCACTTACTGCAGTTGCCACTGCAGCTTGTAGTTTGCTGGCCTCCAGCTGTGCTGAATCTCCACCAGGTTCCTGTTAATCACTGATGTGAGTTGCTGCTTCTAGAAGGAACAACTCAGCAGAACATAGAAAGTGGTCTGTTCCTGCAGCTCAGGGTGTATTTGATGGGCAGTTTGTCACCATATTCCCCACATTAGATCACTGAAGTTCTATGATAAAACAGTAACTTTTATTGGTTTAATTTTAGAAGGTCCAAGCTGTTTTCAATGGTGAGGAAATTGCATCTCCTGCAGATGGGGTGTATCTACTAGACCAGCAGGTGTACTCTGTCTTGTACATAATCTAGTTCTCCATTGAGGGAGATATTGCAGTTACTGGGATATTGTTCTGGAGAAAAATTATAGACACCTTTGAGAACCCTCTGGCACCCTGCAAATGAATTTAAATACGAGTTTGTAGTTCCCAAGAAAGATGAGAAGAGTCTAAGGGAAGGGCAGAGAGCAAAACTGTGGGTAATTTAGGGTTTTTAACAGCTGCTAAACAGGAGTAAGAAGAGAGAATATAAAATATTTTTTATAAATAAGAAACAGGGATAAGCTGTGGAAGATGAGAAATGAAATTAAGTATAGGAAAAGTGAAACAGTGTAAGGTTTGAGAAAGAGTCAGAGAAATCTGCTCATGAACACCACTTTGAAAATATGTAAGATCAAAATTCCATAGATTGAATGAACTTCTTCTGATCTTCATGTTAAGTTTAATTACACCAGCCTGCTTAAAGAAACTTTACTAGCTGATACTCTTTTTAGTGACTTTTCTCACCCTGCTCTCATGGCTGTGGTACTTAGTGCACCTACAGATTTTTTGCTTCACAAAGGCACTATTTCAAGGCCATGTATGGGCTGTCTGGCTTTGCAGTTGAGGCTATTTACATGGCTTTAAATTTAACTGGAATTGTGGTTGTCTAAAAATACCTTCAGTACAAATATAGAACTCAATCTGCTTATTTTGTTGGCCAAAATGTGTTTTATTTTTGTAATAAAAACTAGAGTACTTAGTCCTCTGATATGCAAGTACATCTTGATAGATGCCTGTATCATTCAGGAGCCTATTTGTGGGAGATGCTGTTATCCTTCTTTATAGTTGGGAACACCAAAGCAAAAGGATTTCAGGCTTAACTTTCAAAACCAAGCCTTTGATCCTGGTCTCACAAGATGCCCTGCTTCTTATACTCCACAAGTGCTCAGAGATTGACTTAATTTGGAATTGTTGTCACTAGAACATTTTTAATTCGGGTGTAGTTTCCCCATGTGTTTTTTTTTCTCCCCTCCCCTCTGGCATTTTACTTTCGATTACCCTTGCATGGATTGAAAATGCTTATCAAAAGGAGATCTCCTGTAAGCTGGGAATTTAATGAAAGCTCAGGATTGTAGTAAATATCTTCTTAGAATATCTTAATAGATCAGTTATAAAACAGTCTTTGTTGTTTTTGTTGGGAGTTTATTTCCCCCTTTGTACAAGATCTTTCATGAAAATACTATGTTTAGGGTAGGCATTTTCTTACTGAAATGCTACTTTTTTTCCTTGTTCCAGTTATATTTTATTATTCAGTATAATATACTTGTGTGCTGTTTTCTCTCTGGAAGTCAGTTTATATACCTCTGTTTCTCACTAGTATTTTTGTTTTGAGTAAACTGTCATCTATTCAGTATAGTTCCTTATTTGTCTGAAGTTAATTTTGTATTTTGATCCTTTAAAAAAATTACAGTGCTCCTTCCCTTGTTCATACCTCCAGTCTCTTATGGGAGAATTGAACAGATATGTCCTTTCTAGAAATAGAGCTGACAACTCTCTTTCTCTCTCTTCAGATCTACTAGGATGCAAGTGTTGTCTTAGCCGTTCAAGAAACATAATGTTACATAAAAGCACTCTTAAGAGTACTGGGTATTTGTGTTTTGTTTTTAAAAAAACAAAAAGAATCCTACTCCTGAAAAACACACTTCCCTCCACTGCATCCACCCCCTGCCCCTGCAAAAAAAAATTGAGCCAGTTTGAGTTTTCAAACTATGTGAGCTTTTACATGCAAGGATTAAAATCCACTAAGTTCCTATCACCCTAGCAAACCAGGTTTTCGTTTAATGTAAAAAGTATCTATGTTCATAGGAATTTACCTGCTGCTACATGGTGTTTCCAGAGCAGTGTCTTCATATCTTCTTTAATTCCCTGCCTGTTGCAAAAAATATTTATTGATTGCACTCCAGGATGATTTGTAGAAAATGTAACGAAATGTTTCAGTGTTGTGATTATATGAATTTAATCTTTCTTTGTAGCTCAGCTCTTACTATTTCTCTTCAAAACAACAAATTAATTACTGCTGGTGAAATTTGATGCAATTTCTCTTCCCGCTTTTCATGGTTAAACCATAGTTAACTGCTCAGCAAATAAATCTTGCACAGCACTCTGTTGCAGTTTAACAAAATTCATGCTATCAGTTCAGGGAACCACAGGAAATGTTGTACTCAAGGCTCTCAAAAATGTAATTGAGAATGTTAGAAGAAATCATGACAGAGTAGACGATTGCTCTGATATATCTGTTATATCTGAGATATGCTCATATATATTTGTTACACTAGACAGCTTTAAAGCATGCAGTATGTATGAAAAGTGGAGTGCTGCAGAGTTGTTCTGCACAGCTATGGAATGTGACCAAGGAACTCATACATTTGTTTTAGCTACCTATATTTTAAATATAAGGGAATGATTGGTGCTTTATATGACTCACATTAATTTTGAGAATAGGAGAGGATAAAAGCAAAGAACTTTTTTGTGAATTGGATTTAAAGACTAGATGCAGGGAATTCAATGAAACAGACAAGCAAGACATGCAGATCTTAACCCTGAATTTTAAAAGGAGGTGTTTTGTTGGATATGGATGTTAGTCATGAATTCCTATGACAAGTCTTAAGGCGGTGTATTTTTGGTATTATGTTCAATGTCTTTTAATAAACGTTGTCGATACGTGTTTATTCTGTCACTATTCTATGCTTTTGTCAAGCTTTATGGAAGAGACTTGTGATCTGAGTGATGACTTTAATTGCTCTCTGAAGTTTACTTTTTGAAGCAGAAAAACATGTGCCTTTTATACTTTTTGGAAAAATGTCTGAAGAGTAAAGAAAAACTGTACAGGACTAAAATAAGTATTACACAGTGCAGCAATGGAGAAGTTACTAATGGTATGCAGAAACTCATAAATTCCGGTGAATTGAACCTGAAATCATAAAGCATGAAGGCCAGTTTGATAATTTATATATGAAAAAAATAGAATTCACATGGCCATAACTGATAAAATTTACTTGTGATATCACTCCTGTGGTATTAAATGAAAGGCTTTGCACACCTCCTTACATTATTTTTATGAAAGCTGTTAATTTACTTTTAGATTTTTTAGTACTTTTTTGCTTGAATTCAAATATTTATTGAGAAATGCGGAAAAGGATATATGAAATGGAGCTAGATGTTTAGCTAGTTGAACATTAGAGCTTATGAGAAAAAAAGCATGGAAGGACTCAAATTCAGATGCAAACAATGTTTTAATGGCAAAAGTGAAGAATAATTAAAAAAGACAAAACATGAATAAAGAAGTAAATCCAACCTTTCATTTATTCTGCATTCCATCTTAGAAATACTGCCCAATGAGACTGCGTTATGCTACTGAAGATATTTTTTAGAAATTAATGTATCTCATGCTATCAGGATCCACTGCTTATTGCTGTGCTGTATGGTACAATAAGCAGGATAAAGAAGTAGGTTTATCATTGTCTTTTTTACTTAAACCTTCCAAATTTATTAGAGTTCTTTAAGTCCCACAAATGTAAAAACAACTATGAGTGAACTACTATTCCAACCTGTGTGTAGAGTTTGCTTTTACTGTTTCTCCTGTGCAAAAAGCTAGTTCACATGGATCAACATCAAACAGTTGAGAGAGTAAAGCTCTATAAAGATTGTAAATGCAATTATATTTCATGTCTGTATGTTGTTCTCTGGTCATGAACACCTCTGTATACAGGGATTGACTGAATGGAGAGTGATTCAATTGTGCTAAGGTAGGCTTGGTTTTGTATACTGAAGGTCTGCTTAGGTGCCACTGTTATTGTTGCTTGATTTAAATTTGAGTCTTCATGAGGAAAGAGCTAGGAGTAAAGAGTTTACTCTGCTGTCTTAGGTAATAGAGATGGCCCGTCTGTCAGTAGTATTATTTCTCATGAACATTTGAATAAGAGAACAGATTCAGGTGAGCTTTATCACATATACAGTATCATTTTACATGCACTCATAGTTTTCCAGTCTTTAGTACTTACACTGATGTTAAGCATTGGTCCTTTCACTTTGTTCCTTGATCATCTTAAGGATAATAATTTCAGTTAGTGTCAGTGCAAAGGGATATTGCACAGCTATTTTTCTGAGAGATGTTCATTGAGGGAGGAATATGACATTTCTAGGAGACTCTCAGGGCCCCTGCGAAGTGTTAAGATTATTTAGGTGGCTGTGCTGCAGAGAAATGTACATTACCTTGAAATATGGGAAATATCTGTAATAAAGTGTTTCCGTTTATTTGATCAGAGAGAAAACCTAGATAAAGAAAACCCTTGGATGTTTTTAAAATGTTCCTTGATGCTTTTTATGCTCCTCAAGATGCAGTGAAGGTCAATGCAGTAGGAAATGTCTCCGCTGATTTAGACAAATGATAGCACTTTGCAATGCATTCCATTTTCCCTTTTATCTACTTGAAGAGCTACCATAAGATTTTACCTTAGGCTGTCAGGCAATTTGCAAATTTTTCATAACACCTGGTGAGGTTATTTGGGTTGGCATATCTCTCACTCCTTAGGAGAAACACTTCCACTAAGAGGCTTTTTCATTTTTTGTTGTTATCATGGTGCCTGCATTATAAATATTTGTTTTCTAGTAATTAATTTCTCTTGTTTTGTTAATCTATAAACAGAATGACAGTCAAGTTAATTTGACTTTAATATAAAAATAAAAAAAAAATTTTCTTTCATATTTTATTTGTATGTTGCCATGGTTGCTCTGGAATGACTTCTGTCTGGTACTGCAGGGTTTATAATGCCTGTCAGAATACTGAGCCTGAATAATAAGGCAATGTATATGTGTGGTCTGCAGATTCGATGGTATCTACTAAGAGCAGAATGCATTTAAGCAAGTCTGCTGGTGAGATCACGACCTTATGAACTCAGTGGGAGTTTTGAAGTTTGCATCAGTTTCAATCCAAATACATAAATTATTGCTATAGAAAGCAGTCTTGTTTAACTGGTAGTTAAAATACCTGTATATATATAGTTGTATTTTTATGTATGTATAATTTTTACAGATTCTCAAGGATAAAGAAATGCAAATACTCTACCATGGCTTCCACTTTTTACAAGAATATTACAGGTGAAGCATTAGTTGTAATCCTGGACATTGCTAGAGCTTTCCCATATACTTGCAAAGAATTTTTTTTTTCTTTAATAGATGTCCTAGTTCAGCAGGTGGGACCAGTTATCACTGTGGGGGTGATCAAAGCTATGTATTCTACCCCCTCTATTCATTTCCCAAGAACAATGGACCATTTGCAGCAGCTGCCCAGGGAGTCGTTAGCACCTTCACACCCAGCCTGAGGGGGCGTGGCTGCTAATGGGCCATCAACAGTTTAACAATGCCCCATGACTCACAGAGTGTGTGAGTCCCCACCCTAGGGGAGGGACTGGGTGCTCCCTGAAGGTACATAAGCGGGATGTAAGAAGACCTCGGGGGCTACTCTTGTCGGATCCAGAGGAGCAGCAGGACCTCGACAGGAGGAAACCACCGTTCTCAACCAGACAGCGACCATCACTCCCGACCAGACCACAGCCATCATCTGCACCAACAGGTTCTCCACTTCCTTTTGCTTTAGACTCGGGGGAACCACGTGGGTCTCAGCACAAGGGCTAACAAATCCCTTTGGGCTTGTGCCCCGGGACACTGGGTTATACTGCTGGGTTTTTGGTGAGTTGAAAGCAGTTTTTCTCTTTGTGTCATTGTATTTAGTGTAATACCTTTCATTAAATTGTAACTCTGACTTATAATCTCTCTCATGGTGGGTCCATTTCTCCTGCCGGTTTACCCTTAAACCAGCACAATAGACAAATGCAGACTTGTCAAGTCTCATGCTGTCAGCTTTATACTTCTGTTTGCTGCCTTCTTTCTAGCTACACAGTTATCACACTGAGTTGTACCTTCTCCTGTGCTTTCATCAGTGCTTTGTGCATGTAGAGCAGGAGCTGGAGGGATGCTGTGGTGCTGCAGCACACCGCTAAGCACTTGGCCTCTGGGGAGGCTGAGTCCTCCAAGGATAACCAGGCAACACTTGACTGCCACAGTCCCTCCTGTTGCACCTGAATGCATCTAAGTCTGTGTGTCAGTTGAGACTTAGGAATTGCTGTGATGGCAATATTTGAATAAGATTAGCAAAGTTTCAGACTTCAGACTTGACTCTTTATGGGGTTGACAGTGCACATGGCCAATGATTAGTTCTTAACCTGTCAGTGGTTCTCACTGTACATACAAAACAATCAGTCTTTAAGAAACCCATTGCAATTTAGCTGCAAATATGTAATACCACTGAACTGATACCATGTTTAATAGCACTGATGGCTCTGGCCAAACTCAAAGTGGCCACTCCCGAGAACTCATTGAAGAAGGAAAAATCTTAGAGAGAATCTACCCTGCCCTAGTATTAGTCTAGAGTGACTAGCCTTGTTGCATACTTCAACTAGCACAAATTTGTGTTTCTTCCAGTAAAGCTGAATGATACAACCAACTGCATTATTGATGCAAACTAGATATAGGGACTTGTTTTGTTTGAAATCTCTTGGTGTCACCTGGGTGGAGCAACGATTTTTTTTTTAATTGTCATGCCTTCAAGTGATGTAAGGAATAACATTTTGTGGGCCCATCCTGAGTAGTTATGTTGAGAGTACAGAAGAGTTGTTTTTATAAAAAGTTAAACTTCAAAACAGCTTAAAACCTGCAGGCGCTATTTGCATCGTTATCTTTGCCTTTCATGGCCACTGAGTGCATCAAAGAGAATTCGTGCTTTTTTTTTTTTTTTTTTTTTAGATTCTGAGAGCTGAATTCCTAGCATTTGCCAGTCTCTAGGGGCTTCTCATAGGTCATGTATGCCATAAACCCTTTCTGTAGTTCAGCTAGTTTCCCTGAATCACTCCTGACAGAGTACACTTAAGTTGTTAGGTTGTACAGTTCCTCATAGCAAAGATTTTGCAAACTCAAGCTCATGAATACAACATGCCATAAATAAACATCTTGTGTTTAGTTTAATTCTTCAGAATACTTTTAATGGTAATAGAGATTCAGTCTTCTCAGATCATATTGTATCATGTTTTAACCTTATATTAACTTACAGATCATGCAGAAAGTAAAGCCAGATGAATTTACAAATAGCCCATGCTATTAAATTCACCTTTGGGAGCATATTGAACCACTACTACAATCAGTTTGAAACTCTCAAAAAACAGTTGTATTCCAGAAAAATTCAGAGACAAATAACTTAATTGAAAGTCAGCGGTAAGTGTTAAAAATTCTCAGAATACTACCATTGCATCTGAGAAAAAGGACAAATCTCAATCTTGTCACTTTTCTGCTATGATGTGAAATTTTCTGTGGTTCAAACTGTGTTGGTATGAAATTATTCCCTTAGATTGCATTTCCAGGACACAATTTAGAGTTGAATCACAGAGGCATGGCAAAAAACCTTGGTTTTTATCTTTGTCCCGAGAAAATAATTATTTAATTTTGAATTTGTGTGGCTGGATGACATTATTGTTAATATCTTGAGTGGATATCATAATGTTAGTGTTTATGAATTCCAGAATGAATTAGTTTCCCTTTAAGGATTCCAGGGCAAGGCAGCCTTTGGCTGCCATTCTTTTTCCCAACAAAATGATACTACAAGTAACATATACAGACTTGGTTTTATCCTTTGTGTGATCACTTCTGTGCAAATTAGTGAGACGGAAATGGTCAAAGTCCACTAACATGACTGACTGCAGGAGTATATGAATGAATTTATACATACTGTTGGGCACAGGTTTAGCTGCATTTGTTAACAATGTGGGATTGAAAAGGAGGATTAGTATATAGTAGCACAATAACTTGTGAGAATGAGTGGGGACTTAGTAACAACTAGAGTGTTGGAAAAGTATGATTTCTCATAAATGTTATTTGCAGGTACTGAGTGGCTCCAGTTCTATTGCCCCAAAGCATGTCATGTGCTCTGTAATCTTTAATTTCAGCCACAAATGAAATGTTGTGTTACCTTTGTATATTGTTAGGCCAACCAAATTTGGATGTGTTACTCTGAACCGTTCTGAGATTATCTATTATCTAGACATTATCTATTGCTACAATGGTCATAGATAAAATGAAGTATAGGAAATGGATTATTTTTTGGAAAGAATTAGGGTTTATGATGAAGTGCATTGCATGAAGTATGAAATGGAAGATACATCAAGTTCCCACAGAGGGTTTTCACTTATGCAGGTGTCTTTCCACTGATTGTTCTGCTACTAGATTAAATAAAAGGAAATGTTTCTACTGAACAATTTGGTGTATTATTTAAAAGACACAAGACAGTTGTGGGTTTCAATATTGCCAGAATCCAATTCTTAAAACAGTACAGTCATGGGAAACAAATTTCTGTGTAACTGTGGGTGATGTGTCCCATTGAGGGTCTACAAAGAAATTGAAGAATCTAGAATTAAGTAAACACTTGTGCTGAAAATTAAGCAATGAAAAAATTAAGATTTTTTTAAAAAAAGTTACTGTATAGATTTTATACCCTTAAATAGAAAACCAGAAATTAAAAAAGTAGATGGCTGAATAATTTTGGGGCCTTTTGTTTAAACAGAGTTTTTACACCACACTCAATGGGGTATATGATAGTATGAAATATTTGTTTCTCAAGCTTTGATTCCTGCTACTTCTCCTCTTTTACATCTGTAGTGTTTCTTAAAGAAACTTGCCAGGTTCCTGTATGCTGTGTATTATTTACAATCTTTGACACTGTAATGTTCATTTTACTATTTTTAGAGTGTGCTGAAGGATTGCATTTACAGTCATTATCTTCACATAGTATTTTTATTCTATTACTTGTGCATATTGGTTTGCTTCAGAATTACTCATGAGATCTGGACCATTGGGTTTTGCTTCCTTATTGCTTACTTAGCATTTATAAAAGACTGTATTGATAAATGATCAAAGGGATGGATATGTTGTCACCTGAATTTTCAACATTTTCTGTGCAAAAGAGGAAGGGTAAGGATGGATTTGTAATTCACAGACAGACTTCCTTTTGTTACTATCATAGATTGGTGATATTTTTAATTGATTTATTTCTGAGTGAAAGAAGTGACAAATCATTGCAAGAATCTGAGAAAACACATGAACTTTTCCAACAGATGAAATTAAAAAGAGAGGTCAAACTTGGGGGCTGATAGCCCTGAAAATGTCCCTTTAAGTAACACAATGAGATTCTGGGGGACATTTGTGTTCTTTGTGAGTTTCCTTTAAAAACATAGCAGGTTCCAGCCTACTCGTAAATGCAGTAAGTGCATTTCCTTCTGTCTTCAAAGGTTACAGATTTGGAACAGAGGATGAAAGCCATTATAAGAAAGTGTTTGAGACTTTCAGTCCCATCGTTGCCCTGCTTTTTTTTTTTTTTTTTACACTCCACAAGCAGTGCAGTGATAGAATACACAGTGGGATACCTGCTTTAAAGGCCTCATTTTACCTTTAAAAGCTATGCTGCTGACAGTGCATTTTTAAAAAGCTCTTAATCTTGAACTGGCAAAAAGGTCTAGATACTAAATACTAAGACTTTGACGCTTTTCATTTTCTTCCCCTGTGAAATTTTCAATGGAGTTGAAACATCCTCTGAATTGAATGACCTATCCAGCAATAGCTGTTGTCAATATGTTAGGTGAATTTGAATGAACCTTGCTTCCAGCAGTTTGTAAGAGCTGATTATTTAGTTTGACTGTAGTTTTACATATGTATCTGAAATATGGCTTTAGGAAAAGAGAGGTTTTTTTAGAAGAACAATTCTTCCTTCACTTTCTTCTTCTTCTTCTGCTTCTGTAACTATTATTAAGAGTGTAGCTGTACACATTGGGACATAATTATGTACAATAAGCAAAGGTAATGCAAGTTGTACATGAAAAGCAAACCTATGGATTTTGGAATGGTTAATTGTTTTTGCTGTTACTCAACATTAAATTCCTGAAGGCTTTTTGTTTTTTCTTACTAGATGCCTAGTACCTACATATCTAGTCTGAATTTTGGTGGTTCAAATTTTCTTTATCAAAGCTAGCTAGGATTGGTAATGATAGTAGTTATATTTATTCATGTCTTCTGTTGAGGTGTTGTTCAGTGCATATTTTGCCCAAGTTTCCTAGGCTAATACAAGTCTAATTGAAGTCAATACTAAGTCCAATACCTTGCCATATGTGCAATCTAAATTCACCTCTTAAACTCACCTTAAGCAGATAAGTGTACTGTGGATGAATCTAATAGAATTTGTGAAGGGAAAAGAAGAGTTCTCTCTACAACTACCTCAAAGGAGGAGCTATGTGGGTGTCAGTTTCTTCTCCCAGGCAGCTAGTGGACAGGTCAAGAAGAAAAGGCCTCAAGCTGCACCAGGGAGGTTCAGGCTGAACAGTAGGAGAAATTTCTTCACAGAAAGAGTGGTTAAGCATTGGAACACACTACCCAGGATGGTGGAGTCATCATCCCTGGAGGTGTTCAAGTGACTTAGTGCCATGGTCTAGGTGACATGATCTCAGAGGTCTTTTCCAACCTGATTGATCCTATAATTCTGTAATTCTGAGATCATGATTTCCATGCTAAATGCAGAGGGCTGTTAACTAAACAGGCACTATTCTATGTGCAGGTGTTTTATGGATTACAGGGAAGGAAATTGTCCATTTATTTATCATTATAATAAGACGTGGATATATTTATTTATTTTCTGTATAGATGTTGTTCATTTAGGTCCTTGCTAATATGAATTTGAGAATGTGAATTTTCTTGTTTATTCAGTGAATTTAGGTTGTGTTTCAGAAATGTTTGCTTCTCATGTAACATCCTCAGCCAAGTCATGAAGTGATTCACCTTGATCAACAGATATTGAGGAATCTCTTTTAGTGGTCTTTGGGTGACTTCTGCTCTATTTCCTTTGGCTTTCAAGCATTTTCTTGTGCTCAGACTTTCAGCTCAGGGTAAGAGTTTTCTGGGGAGAAATAAACCATCAAAAAAGGTTGCTTAAAAAAACCGAAACAACCCAAACCTTTTGGTTCACCTCAGTTAAAATGAACTGGAAGGAGACAAAATAACATCAAAGTACTCAAGTCTTTATTAATTTCCAGTATATGAGATTTTTAAAATATTTTCTAAGGTTATACAAAAATTAGAAATTAATCTGTGCTTTTCATTATGGTTAAACTGCTGAACCTGGGGTTAGAAATTTAATTAATCCAGGTTGTTTTTATAATGTTTTGTGCTTTTCTGGAGGTTTATATTGCTAATATTAAAATGTTAGGCTACAATGATGATAGTATTGGTAGCATCTGTAGTGGCACATGCATATCATGGGGAAATAGCACATCTTGGGTTTTTTTGTAGTGGGTTTTTTGTTTGTTTGAGGGGTTTTTTGTTTTTTGTTTTTTTTTTCCCCTTGCCTAGCATTGATCTACTTATCATCATCCTGGAAAGGCATTGAAGGTTTTTGTGTATAAGTTAGATACAAGTCTTGTGTGATTAATCATCATGACCCAAAAAAAAAGAAAACAATGGATCCAAATATGAATCTCTCTCTGAACATCAATAATGAAAATAGTGAAAGCTTTTTCCTAAATTATATTCAATCAGAATTATGTCAGGTGTGCCTATAAAAAAAGATCTCTCCTTGTAATCTTGCATGATTAAGTTTTAACAAGAACAACTCATGAGGACAGTTTCTTCTCTTCCCATAATCTTGCAAGTATAATAATGCTAAAGAAGTTTCATACTCAGAAACATTTAAACTGACAATACAAACCAGTTTATAAGGCTATTCTTACTCCAAACAACCCTTATGAGTCTTCTAAATTTCTTAAACTAACACAGTACATCATCATGGCTCATTACATGCCATGAATGACACAGTGCAGTGACTGAATATATTTTTTGAATCATACTGATTTTGAGAGAATAGCACTCTCATGCTACTTCACCACAGTAAAAGCTATATTTGCATTAGATTTTATTAGCTGCTGCATCAATTATTTGCTGTGACTTGTATTCTATATTCTTTTTACTGTCACCTCATTTGCCTGACTGGACTTGCTTGAAATCCTGTAACAATAGGAAGATGTTCAGACAGATTTGGTAAAATATCATCACAAAAATATCTACTTATATCATACTGAAAATAAACGAAGTTTTGCTCAGAGGTGTGATTGATTGAACCTATGAAGCTGTATATATAACCTTAAAAAGGCAGTGTCAAAAAAACCCTATTCTGACATGCTGAATGTAGCAAACTTGTTCTGCATAATGCACTTAAAAGTGTGTAATCACCTGGTCTTAGTGCAAGTTCTAATGTGTCTGTTTCAAAATCTGTAGTTGTTAAAACATCTGGATAATGTCAACAGTGATTTGAAGTGAAGAGCAACAGCGGGAGGACAGAAAGAAAATCTAGGCTATCTAATTGCATTGGTTTGAACAGGATCAGTGATAACTCTTCTCTAACTCATAGACTAAGATTAACACATGAACCCAGAAGTAGCACTTTGTCAATATCTGCATAGAAATATTTACAAAACTCAAACTCAGTTGGTGTCAAAGCAGGCAGACTCATAACATGTCAGTGGACCCACCATAATCTGTGATTTTTCTGCTGAAGATAGTACACATCGTACAACTTTTTTCTTGTGTCAGTTGATAAATAGAGGATATTTCTGGGTGCTGTTTCTATTGATTTAAATGTTTTGCTGGAGGTTAATTTTTTCTACTTTGTTTCCAATAAAGTACGTTTTCTGATACTATGTGAAATTCCCTCTTGGAGACCTTCTCTCTTTCTCCATTGATGTTGCTGTTAAAGTTTNAGCCAGTCTCTCTCTCTCCTCTCCCAGACAGCTCCCGCAACGTCCACAGATGACCAAAAAGCGGTCTAGTCAGGGGTGAGAAGGCAGAAGAATCGCAGCTATCCAGTAAATTCCGGACACCGGTGTGTTCTCTGCCTCACTCCCCGCACGGGTAGCTGCAGCAGCTGCCCTCGCTGACCTGCTCAGGAAAGAACGAGCCGCCCCCTCACCCACCCCTCCCGACCTGGGGAGAGAGCAGAACAAAAAAAACTAGGCACCATATGAATATGCAGTTTCCCTTTGTTATCCAGTCTCCACAGACAAAAGCGTTATCTCCGAGCCTCCAGGAAGGAATTCCAATGAGTATTAAAGCTATAACACCATCTTAAAAGACAAGCTTATGGGATATAAAATTCTTAGCTACAGAAGGCATGCCAGCAATATGTTTCTTGATTTTTGGAGTTTATGACTATTTTGAGGATACTAGGAGTCTATGTGCTCTTCTTTCTCTTGCACATGCTGGGCAATCCTCTGTTTGTGTCTGCATGGATTATAATTAAGTCTGTTTATGTATAAAACAGAATGATACTTCCTGTGTGCCAGTGTCAGATCTAATTTAAATATATAGGTGTTTCTCATTTTGAGAGAGGCAAATTAAAAAAAAAAAAATATTACAGGGAAAGAAGTTTTTGGGATAGGACAAGCAGCAATTTCCCAAGTTACCAGAGCATTTCTTTTCATGTTCTTTTCTTATGTACTTGGAACAAGCATGTTTTCATTTATTCTGCACCTTAAGGCAGTTTATATGTTCTCAGTAAGCCGTTAGCCAGTCATTAAATTAATCTCCCTGATCATCAGATACTGAGAAATCTCTTTCAGTGGTCTTTAGGTGAATTCTGCTCTAGCTGCTTTGGCTTTCAAGCTCTTTCCTGTGCTCCAACTTTCTGCTTAGGAGAAGAGTCTTCTGGGAAGAGATAAGAAAAAAAAAAAAGATTGCTTAAAAAACCCCAAACACTTTATGAAAAGTCAACGAGAAAACATGATGTTTGCTTCTTTTCTAAATATTTTATGTTAAAGTAACCAGTTCTGTCATATTGACTTCTAAGCCCTTCATTATGTATCACCTGTTGTACACCTTTCTGTTAATTTTCATGCAGACAGATACCTCCAAACTGGCTGTATAATCAAGGTGAAATTAATAATTCTGGTTTGTTCAGTTGTCTTATTTATTGATTTGTTTGTTTGTTTTTTGTTTGGTCATAGCTGCAACTCTTGAGTAGCAAAAGCCTATGGACATTGATGTGCATTCCTATATAAAAACAGTCATGTTGGTCAAAAGGGAAAGGATTTCAAGACCATACCAATCTATCCAGAATCACTGTATTGTTGGATTATTTTATAATTACCAATAGTAATCATATATAGATCATAAAGTTTGCTGATATTTAGTTATTTTAAGTAACAGAACATTTGTCCATTAGTCTCAGAATTTTTGTCCTGGGTGCTTGAAATTCATAGAAAGTGCAATATTTTGTCTTGAGTCTTTGAACAGTAGGGTCTACTCTATATTCACATATGTCTAAAGCACTTTATAATGTGCTATTAAAAAAGTTTAAAATTATTTTTGTGTGACTTCAGAGTATGTCAGTCTCAAATATTTCCCAGTAACTAAGGCATCATTAGCAACTTATTCTTCAACTGATGTCCTAGATGATGTAAATTTTCAGGCAAATTTTTGAATATTTTGAATATTTTTTCATGAAATGTCAAAAGAACCTGACGTATTATAAGAAATAAAGGTGTCTTCAAGCAGAGTGGTTACCTTGTGTTTTTCTCTAAGCCATCGGTTTGATATTTACAGAAAAAAAATTGGCAGCTTGATTTTTATGTTTTGTTGCATCCTAATTCCTTGAATGCTGAAAAAGATCAAAGTCTTTGATGCATCTAATACCCTGATTTAACCTTTGTTTAAAAACAAAAAAACCCCAAAGCATGATATACTATTCTTATGAATTCAATATTACCATGATCTTCCTTTCTAATTTTTTTTGACAACTTGTAAAGATCACTTTTTTTTTTGGTTGGTTGGTTGTTTTGTTTGTTTCATCTGAGCCTTAAAATCTCCATATTTTTACCATTTTCAGAGGCACGACTGAGCAACTTACTCTTTCTATTTTCTTTTATCCATAGGCAGTATAAGATTAATTGTGTATTCTTGGGAAAAAAAATGCAAGGCTGCTGACAGGTTTTGACTATACATAATTGCAAGAAACCTTGCCAATTATCACAACTGGGCAACAAGGTGGACAAAGTGTTTATAAAAATGTTCCAGCTTGACTGTGCTCACATAATCATTACAAACAATATGAATTATATTATTTCTTTAAGGGAATTTGAGTTTGTATGAATATTCTATTAATTATTCAGGGTTTTTTTCTCAAACTCTCTAAAGTTTGGGTCATCCAGTTAAATGGTGCTTTCTGGAATAATTACATTACATGAATAATATCTAGAAGCAAGCAAGTAACAATTTGGTAATCGCTACGTCATTTTACAAGTGGAGCCACTGGAAGCACATTCTGAATAACACTGATACACATATAATTTTTAAGATACTACTATTTTAAGATATTATTAAGAATATGTGACAGAGTTAGTCCAGGAAGGAATTCTTTCTCCTGCTTAAACATGAAGATGCTACTAATCCTTGGGTTTGGGTTGGATTGTTTTGGAGAATAGGAATCGTGTCTTCAGTTTTGCTGAAATCTGTGGAACTAAGTGGAATTTTCCCATCTATTGATGTGGTGCAAGGATGTGGATCTATTCACTAGGAAAAATTGCCAATTAGAAAACAAAGTTGTCTTTTATTCTTTCTAAGTCATCTGGATACTGCAAAGGGAGTTTTTGCACCTATATCTGAATACCTGCAGGTCCAGATGCTCAGTAGAAAAGGAGAACAGATTGTTGGTGCCATTAAATAACATCCTCAGTGATATCACAGTAACTGTGCTTTTTGTATTGCCAAGACATTTGGCATAATGTAGCTGCTAATCAAAGGTATGACTTCCTAGGCATGAACGGAAGTTTGGAATAAAATGAACAAATTGAAAAAAATATTTGAAAGTGAACAGTTCAGTGGATAGAAAAATATTGAGAAGGGGTTAAGCATGAGACCAAATACTCTGGTGCACAAGACCTTCACATGTGAGTTGGAATAAATGTTGACATTGTAGACTGGCAAGGGAGGAAAAAATGGAAGCAATTCCATAGCATACAAATAGAAATATACTTTAGATGGAACAGGCTTGCAACACTAGAATGCAATAAATTATTAAAATATTTGAAGGAGAGCAATTAAGATATAAAGATGGAGACAAATGCTCTCAGTGAGAGCAATGTAATTTTCATTCTCCTTGTGAAAGATGCATAGCAGCCTTCTTTTTCAGACATAAGAACATAGTGCCAAATCCCCAGTGTGACAGCTGCTTAACAACTAACCCGCCTAGTGAGGGCAATGGAGAAGTAAGCAAGTGTCGCTATTAATTTAATTAGTAACGGCAGCATACCATGAATCAGCAGAGTAAACCAGCAAAATTTTTAATGACAATTTTCGGAATTCCAACCTTGAGTGGTCATGTCAGGGACTGCCTACCTATTACACTGGGACAATTGAAAACTTTTTAAAAGTCAAGTTTGGAATACTATGCCTTGAAATGGCATCCACTAACAGTAAGCAAGAATTTGTTTTTATTTTTGACTGGGAGAGATGCCAATAGAGGTGCCAACAGCCCTTCTATGCATTTCTCAAAACTTTCATCTCTTCTGACTTGTGGTCTAGCTATTAAACAGATGATGATGGCTCCTGAGAATAGCAGTAGATGTGACCATTCTGGAACTGAGAGCAATAAGAAGCTCTCTGTGGTATGTGGAGAACTACATGTACTAGTCAGACATACTTCCCTTTCAGAGGAAAGTAGAAAATGTTTTCAGGAAATTCACTTCTTTGAGTTTTTGTCATCAAAATGAAGAATTTTTCTTTTAAATCCAAGGAGAAACAGAATGACATATGACAAATACATACTAAATACTGTAACCTCTGTAACAATTAATTATTTATAGTTTTCATCCCTGAATACTATACTGTTGGAAAGTAGATAACGCTGCAGTAGCTAATTTACATCATTTGAGCTACATCTTAGAGATATGAAGATTTTTTCAAAATAGACTGAAGATGATTTTCCCTCAAAAAAACACACCCCCCCCCAAAAAAAAAAAAAAACCCAAAACCAAAAACACCCAAACAAACCAACAAAAAAAAAAAAACACCACCACCAAACAAGAGACTTGATGTTTGGTGCAAAGTTGTGTATGCTCAAAGCAAAAGTATTTGATCTTCATAGTTTTGAAATTTCCTCTGCCAATCCTGGAGAAGATGGAAAGGTGTTACGTCCAATGGTTACTGTGAAATCTCCTCTGAGATGTCACTTTGATGGAGTGAAAAAATTTTACATCATAACTGAGGGCTTTGAACTTATGCATGTTGTGCTGTGTGCAGGTAAATAATTTATTTATTCTGTGGAAATATCCTTTAGTAATGCTTAAAAAACCCAAAAAATTCTTCACTTAATTTTATTTTAAGACAGAAACAAATGAAGGTTCAGTCATAAAAGCTCTAATAAAAGATGCTTTGCTAATGGAAAATTGAAATAATTTCACAGTTCCTGTATGTAACTAGAATCTGTCTTTTACTTTTCTCTAACCAGAACACTAAAGATTATTCACTGGAGGATTTCAGAGTGCATTTGAGAGTATAAATTATTCTTGTTAAGGTTCTTATGGTTTGAATTTGACTAGAAGCAGTGATTAATGTTATTAGTGCTACAGGATTAAAGGAAAAAGAATTAAGTAGTTATTGTTATCTATGAATACCATATGTATATACATATGAACTTATGTGTGAGTAAGTGTGCACACCTTTTCTTTTTCTGTAAATAATTTTCTGGCCCTAATAAAAAAGCGCAGATTAGTTCTGTTGTTGTTAGTTAACAGCATAGTCTGTATCAGCAGGTAGTGAAAATTGCTGCAGCAGCACTGGTTGTTTCTGTGATTGGCTCTATGGTAGTAACATGTCATGGCCATGAAAATAGTACTGGTTTACTCTGAGACATAAGTGAATGGTACCTAAAGAGATTTTTAGTTTAAATGTCATCCCACTGCCTACTAAATGACTTTGTTCTTCCTTTCTTTCCCTCTCCCATACACCTATACTGAATCAGGTAGGAATTGAAGCTTCCAAATACTCAACAAAAGTTGCTCAAAAATCCTGGAAGATGATGGTTAGAGCAGATCTTTTTAGTTCTCTATCCCCTTTTTTTCCCATGCACGTAGTGTGAATTATTACAAGGTTTGTGTCATGAATTCCTAGGAAGTGAGTAAGCAGACATGACCTTTACTGAACAAGTGAATTTCAACAGCGTTTTGAAAGAAGAGAGGTTTGTATTTCATTGCTACCCCTATGTTTTAGCCAGTGAATTTTCAGTAAAAGTTTATAAAAGGAAACAGTTACATCCTTAGTATTTAGGTTTCTCTTCTAACACTGACCCTACTTCAGTGTTCAAGGGTGCTAAAATACATACTCCAGTCTTGTGATAGAGTGCTAGTCCAACTTCCTTTTGTTAAGCCTTATCCATAGTTAATAGAAGGATTTTAAAATGCTGAAAAGTTTTGATGGCTTGTGACACTGAAAGGTAAATGCAAATCTTCCCATTTATCTTTTTCCTTCTTTTTGACTTCTTTTATTATCTTCTGACCAAATGCAGCTCCGTGGCTATTTTTTTCCATCCAAATAGGCTGGTGCTAGTAAAGCTGCTTCATTGTAATTGCCATGGATGCTTTTGTACATCAGGTTGTGATATCCTGCTTCTGTTGGCCTCTATATTAAGAGCATAGCTACATCATTGCTGGTTATTTTGCACTGCAGCTTGAATTTATCTTTTAACCGTCTTTGTAAACATGACACTACTTTTAAAGTTTATAGAGAGACTGAAGATGGGAGAACCCAGTTCAGACCTAAACCCTATTGTAATCATGCCTGATAGCACCACTGCCTCTGTAGATGTTTGTTCCTATTTCCTTTACAATTCCCTGTTCCTAGCGGTGTAAGCATTTGCTCTAGGCTAAAACATGTCATAAAAAACACAACAAGGGATCAGTTTTGATTTTAGACTTGGAAACACAAATCTAAGACATTTTTCAATCAAAAGTAAGAAAAGAAGTTTTCAACTTTCAGCCACTTTTATATACTTCTGGAAATTTTAACTATCTCTTTTATAATGGTGAACAGCTCGGGGGGTGGGAGAAATGGAAAAAGAGTGACAGTAAGAGGATATAGAACAATTATTTCATGGGGTTTTTTGTTTTAGTATGACTTTTGGGAAATGGTAAAAATCTGTGTTGCTAGATAACAATTCTCACTCTACAGTAACCCACTGCACACCCACATGAGCAACTTTTTCATGTGAGTAGCTCTATTGAAAGAATTACTCAGAGAAGCAAACACACACAGAAATGTGTTTACAAACAGATCTTATCACTGTTCTTGTTTTATATCCACTAAACAAGAAAATATTAGTCTTTCATTGGAAAAAGACCAAAAAACAAACAAAACTCCAGAAGGAGGGAAAAAAACAAAGTAGAGGTATAGGCACATATAACATGACCTTTAAAACTAAAACTCATATGAATCTTTGTCCATTGAGGTCTAGAATTGGGAGTTACTATTCTTCATACCATAAGGTACATTTTACTAAAATCACCCCAAAATTACTAGATATGACCTCAAACTAAGCCTAACCCTTAAATTACTATTGTTAAAATCAGTCTAAAGGTTCTTCCTTGGTAATGACTGATAGAAAAGACAGATGCTACTATCAAATTCTGACCTTGAGATTTGTATCATAGTTTCAGACAAACTGGGACAAGTCAATATTACAAAAGGGTAATAAAGCTAATGTAGAGCATTTATGTATTGATATAATTTATGCCATCAGCTCACAGTCAAATGGTTTAACCTCCTGCTTTAAAGAATGACCATTAAATAATCTCTCATATCCTTGAAAGAAATTATTTTCTTATTACAAGGAATGTCTTCAATTTTAAAGAAATGCTGAGGTGGAAAAATCAAACTTTATAAATAGAGTGAGAAATTAAATGTGAAATTGGCCTAACAATACTGTCTGAAGGATCAGATAAAAGTATCTGAGTATATGTAAAGCAGCTGTGCTGCTCAAGGTCCTATAAAACCTCTGACACCATTTCATTTTGGAATATCTTACCTGATGAATTGCAAGATTTTTGATGTTTGGCTTTCCTTGTGAACTTAAGGAGGCATGTGTATATTTATCTGGTTATGTGAATTAAATAAGGTGAAGGTAAGGAGAAAGGTGATTAATGGAATCATAAAATCACAATTTTTTCTTTATTTTTCATTGACATTCAGTTAATGCTTAACAGGATGTTTAGCGCTTGGCCTGCAGGGCTGCTTGTCTCATTGCTGGCAGAGTCTCTCAAGGCCAGGGAGTCTTGTGTTTTCTATCTTCATCTTGGAACTTTCACTTATTAAAATGGAGTATAAAGCTGTTACGAGGCAGTGAACTATTACAGTGTTTGGACTTGCAGATACCTTTATTTATTTAAAATTATTTGCCTGAAATTTTCTGTGTTTTCACTAAACAAACATCTTATTTGCTTTCTGGAGAAACATTTCTGAATCTGAGCAGCCCCATCCATCATTTAATTGGTGAGTGTAATTTTCTTATGGTGTGGAATTGAGACTAGTTCTTGCTGTTGTCTCTTCTGTCAGCAAATCGGAAGCACAGAGATGTAGAAGAGTAAATAGGCTGTGTGACACTATGCAGCACTGAGATCTCACCTTTGGGAGTGCTCAGGGAATTCCAGCTGGGGCAGATGGTCCCCTGTGCACATTTGCACACAGGGGAAGATGGAACCTGACACCGATGTTGAACAACAATGACCTTCTGGTCACGGTATTTCCGTTTACTTCGTGTTGGTTATTTATGTAAGGTCTCTTGAAACTTCGGGAGGGTGTTGTCATTGATCAATGCTTAACTAAATAGGCATTAAGTCTTTTGCTTTTATCTGTACTAAAAGTGTCTTTTTACCTTCTGTGAGGGATGTTGCTAGCTCTAAGAGACTGATTTAACACTCATATTAAAGAAAGTGGTTTGGGACCTGATCAATGAAACACCTGAGCTAAGGCTTCAGTGAGGAATGTGAATCATTTTGACAGGTTGTAAATATTAAAACTGATATAAGCTCAGAAACATAATTTTTTTGTTAACTGGAGCAAAAGAGTCAATCTAGAAACTGATTAGAAATTGAGTTGGAAGTACAAAATGTTGTCAAGTTTACTTTTCTATAACTTACCAGATGCATCTATCACTGACATGAAAAAAAAAGGAACTGGAATTGTCAAGAGTGAAGAACTGCTATGTAACAAAATGACATAATAGTTATAAGGGGAGAAGGAAGAGAAAGGAGTGTCTGAAGGAAGATGAACTCATATGGAATAAGATAACTAAGTAAATATTCTGATTAAACCAGGAATATTTGGACTAAAACATTTAAAATAAAGACAACTCACAGAACTCTGAGTCAATAGCAATGTCACAAAAGAGGCTAGGATTTCCAGTATTACATTTTCTGCTGCAGGAAGGATCAAGGAGGTACTGAAAAAAAACCCACAAAAAATCCCCAGAAAAGTCCCACACTTCATGTTCTGAGCAAGGGGAGATACTTAATCAGTATTTTGCTCATTAACAAAATAAAACTTCATAAGTTAGTTTATGGGTGATGTATTACCAGATTGGGGGAGGGAGGGGGGAATACACTGTTTAGAGCAGGACCCATCCTGAGTCCAGTTCCCTTCAGTGTTTTATTAATGAGCCCAGTGTTATCTTGAAAGCACTTTTCTCCTGTTTGCTGGTGATGCCAAGCCTGGCAAGGCTTCAGTTATTTCTGAGACTCGAACTGAAAAGTTGACTCGATAGTTTCTTGTTTGTTTGTTTTCCATTGTTTTCTTTTACATTTTTGAATTTTATCCTGCTGACAAATGCTGTGTTTGGAGGAGAATAGCCCAGCAAGGATTCCTCAGAATGTAGATCTTATGGTGAGTTACTGATCCTACATCACTGTGCTAGTTTAAAGGTAAACTGGCAGGAGAAATGAACCCGACTCAATAGAGATTACAAATCAGAGTTACAATTTACTAAAAAGATTAAATACAATGCTACAGAGAAAAAAATTGGTTTTAACCCACAAAACCCAGATGTATAATCCAGCACTTTGGGACATGAACAGAATGGTGCTCATTAGCACCTGGGCTGACTGCCCCCTGACTACAAAGTAAAAGGAAAGGAAAAGCAGTTGGTGAGGATGATGGTCACAGTCTTGTTTAGAGTGGCAATTACAGTCCTGTTGAGGTCCTGGTCCTCATCTGGATCTGATGAGTGGTACCAGAAGTCCTCACACCCAAAGATTATATATGCTCAGGTTCAGGTGGGAATGCCCAGTACTCCCAGAGTGGGAAGTTTCAGGATGGGTGATTTAACTCTGGGAGTCATGGGATATTTTTGAAATCTTTCATGGCCTAGGTCATTGCAACTGCCTATTGTGCCAGTCCCTAATGGCCCATTAGTAGACCTCAGCTCCCAGGCTGGGTGTGAAAGTGCGAATGCCTCCCTGGAGGGGAGTTATCACAACTGAGTCATTGGTGTGAAGACAGAAACATTCCCGTACCTCACAGGTTCCTTTAACACCCAGCTTGTAGCCTGAGGTGTCAGGTGTGCCCTGCGCAGCTGCTGCAAATGATTCATTATTAACAGTTCATTAGAAATGACATAGAGGGTGTAGAATACACAGTTTTGTTACACCCATACAGTGATAAACTGATCCCAGTTGATGTAACTAGGACAATCACCAGCATTATTGAAAGAACAGAAAATGTCCTATTTGCATATATAAACAAAACCATCCAGATTGAGCTGCTCTTTTCCCTCAGTGCTGAGAAGATCATCCCATTACATGTTTTGTTCATTTTGGGGATGCAGACACACTTCTAAAAGCAAATCTAAATTTTCTCCAGGCAAACATAGTTATGCACTGGTATAGATTGTCCACCGAGATAAAGGAATCGCTGGGTTTTAAAATTTTAAAGCAGCTGTTTGTCAAATATCTGTCACAAACATTCAAGAAAAGTTCTCTGGGAATTTCGCAAAATTAGATTTCCTCCACAATATCCAAAGGCCCTCTGCAGATTTTTTTTTCCTCTGAAGAACTCTATTCTAAACTTTTTTTGGCTGCCTCTGATAATTGTTATGCTTTTTTTCTAGTGCCATTAGTAATTACTCTGATGTTTTCTGGTGGTTTTTTTTTTTGTTTGTTTGGTTTTGTTTTTTTTTTTTGTTGATATAAAACCTTCTGTACACAGCTTCTGGATAAGATTTACCACTATGGGATTTTTTGACTGTTACCATAGGCCACATGCTGTAAAGTAGCTCAGTCTATTGCAGGAAAAAAAATATTTTGAGTTTTGAAATATTTTGAGTATTTTGAAATATTTTGAGTATTTTGTTGTATTTTGAATTTTTTCTAGTAAATATTTGTCTCATCTATATGCGGTAAAATCTTGATTATGTAGCAGATCAGTTTGTGATTAACAAAAATCCAGATTGCTTTCTATAAGATATTTGTTTGCTGCAGTTTTCATGTGAGAATATTTGCATTGTTTTGATAGACTGAACTGGAAAGATGTGTTTCTTGAGGGGAGACGCTAGTCTCTGTTAGGACAAAGAATCACTGATTTCTTATTTCAGGTGAAGACATATTTTCTGACAGGGACAGATAAGCAGGGCAATTAGAATAGCCACTGTGAGAAAAATCTCTTTTATTCAATTTAGAGAAGATACAAATATCTGTGAGATAAAGAAGTTTAGCAGACAAGGAAAGTTTCTATTTCAGCACCTGCTGGGTGATCTGGCCACAAAGGTCTGAAAAGCACACCCACACCGCAAAAATCATGCTCTTTATATGTCCCAAGAGTCCCGCCTTGTTAGCATAATGAGAGGAGTGGGCCTCGTCTTCTGATTGGATTTGGTATGCCCCCCTGTGCAGAGAGACGGGTCTCCTGGTCAGAATGACCACTTTCGTCTGCACACAAAGGACCTGCCACATGGCGGGGGCTTGTTTCAGCCATATCTTTACCTACTTTCATAATTCCCTATTCCCGAATGCAAATTGTCCCTAGTACTAGTTCCAGACAGGACCCGGTACTTCACAACTTCCGCCGTATGGCTAAAAAAAAAAATTCCTGAGTTAATGAGTTATTTGTTTGTAATAAAACCATGGTTTTTATTTCTCATAGCCACCACTTTCCCTTGCCACTCTCTATGTATGGTATTCACCTTCCTGAAACTAATAATGGAATTGTTAATTCCAGCAACAAGGGATGGGTGACAGTTATGGAGTGAGTGAGCCAGCTGATAATTCTTAGCTATTCAGAGGGGGAAGAGCTCTTGCAAGGACAGTGAATTAGACCTGGCTACAGCTCAGTTCTGAGAAGAACAGATTTAGCCAAGAGGAAGTAAAGGATGAGTGCTCTTGACGATTTAATGAGGCAGATTATTTTTTTGAGTCTGAGCATCTACAACCTGCCATGTTCTAACTTTATGTTTAAAAGTAATTGATTTTTTTTAAAGACTGGACTATAGTTCTTGTTAGCCTGCTGCTGTAGCAGTATTTATGTTTTTGTCAAACAACTGCCAGCCTCTTAAAATACACAATATCATTTAGTTGAGATAAAATCAGTACAGTCCATCAAAAAAATTTGAAAACCTTCATAAAAAACTAATCTGTTTTGGCCACCACTTAATTCAGTACTATGACACTCTGTGGTAGTGACTTTAGATGTAGACGGGCCTCCACAGAAAGACTAAAATTGCACAATATGTGTTCTCAACTTCAATAAATGGTCCACTTCACAATGTTTTGATCTTTGCCTGGACTTCTTAGGTGAAGCTAAACTAAAATCAACGTCAAAGTAATTGTGCAGAATTGTGTAGCTTTGGTCTTCTAGGTACCTGACATATTTTTGAGGTGTTTTACATGTTAAATATATGGAAGAAAAAGAATCCTAGTAGCCATTATCTACTTACTCTAATCTCTGCAGTGTTAACATTGAACAGTGCAGTCTTATTTCAGACCTCATAAAGAGGTTTTAAAAAGAATAGTCAGAATAGATTTTGAAATAACTTCAAAATCAGGTTGATCAGAAGAAAGACACTATTTATGATAATTTGAGGGAGCTATAATGAGTTTAGGGCTGTTTTGGGGTTTGGATTGCATCAGGGTTTTTTCCACCTCTGCTTGCTGAAGAATTTTTCTTTGGCTTCTGTAAACTAGGAGAATAAACTGTGGTTCTGTAGGTAGTAATTCAATGAAGAAAGCTTTTTTCATAGAAGTTTAATGACCTGTTTTGTTAATGACTTTAGCTACCTGGATGGACAACGGCAAATTATTCTGAAACTTTATTTTGTAAGCTTGTCGGGTTTGTTTTATCTTCAGATGCAAGGAACTTTCTTCATCATAAGTGGGTTATCCTATCAAAAAGAAATCAATGCCCTGGAAAGGGGCTGTACCTTGCAGAGGCTGTGCATCTATGGCAATGATAAATCTGAAAACCTGATATCGTATCTTCCAGGTTGCTTTAAAAGAAGGTACAAGTTCTTGAATTAAAGAGTTATCATTGAAGTAAGCTTAATATAGTATAGAATCTATTGTAGGGGAAAATGATTGTGCATACTACTTTGCAAAAGGAAAACAAAACTCAAGTGTTTGCCTAGGTTGTTTGGAGGGAAATCTGTCATCAGTGATACTTCTAGAATTAACAGAAATATTTTGGTGAAAATCAGGAAAGTAAGTGTACCTTTTGGGGTAGAGCGTGCACAGATTATACATATGTATTTATATTATATACTTTATATTCAGCATTTTGCTCTATACATAGTATACAATGTGTAATTCTGCTTAAAATGAATAATAATGATATAAAATAAACTTCTTCAGTTCAGAAAAATATTCCTTGGTATAGTATTTGGATGTAGCTAAACCCTGTAAGTAATACATACATATAATTATAGAATCGCAGAAGCATTAAGGTTGATATAGAATCATTAAGATCATTAAGTCTAACTTGTGACCTGTCTTAGTTCAAGGGGAAAACTAAGATATCTATGTTGATCAAGGAAAAAAATAATCCCTCTGCCTGTAAATTTAGATAAAACTTTAATTAGGAAATATATATATGTGTGGAAAAAGATAACAGTTCTCAACTACAATACATTTATATGTATCTCCAGAAAAAAACCCAAACACCAACAGCTTGTAATAAAATCTTCCCCCTTCCCAAAACGACAAGGTAAACAGTTAAAGGGTCTTTTAGCTATTCCCAAAAAGGACTGCAATTGTATCTAAGGACAGCAGGAGGCGATGTCGTGCCTCAGCCGCTGGCCTCTCTTTCCCAGGGGATGCAGTTATAGTTATGGACAGCAGGAGGCGATGTTGCGCCCGGCCAGCTGGCCTCTGTTTCTCCCTTGTAGATCACCAGGCCAGCAACAGTGATGTTGATGGCTAGAACAGCAGCAGGAGATCTATCTCGGAAATAGAGGAACACGAGCAGGGCTCTCTCTCTCTCTCTCTCTTCTCCCAGACAGCTCCCGCAATGTCCACAGATGACCAAAAAACGGTCAAGTCAGGGATGAGAAGGCAAAAGTCCCAGCTATCCAGTAAATTCCAGACACCGGTGTGTCTCTGCCTCACTCCCTGGCCCGATCGCTGCAGCTGCTGACCTGCTGACCTGCGCAGGAAGAATGAGCAGCCCCCCTCGCCACTTCCCCCCGCCTTGTTCCCGACCTGGGGAGAGAGCAGAACAAAAAGCTCCCATCCAAGTGATCAGCACCACCACATGAATATGCAGTTTGCCCTTTGTTATCCAGCCTCCACAGACTAAGGCGTTGCCTCCAAGCCTCTAGGAAGGAATTCCAACAAGCATTGAAACTATAACATGACCCAACACCACCAAGTCAGCTAGATCATGGCACTAAGTGCCATGTCCATTTGTTTCATTACCAGGAGTGGTGATTCCAACATCTCTCTAGGCAGCCTGTTCCACTGCTTGAATACCCTTTCAGTGAAGAAATCATTCCTCACGTCCAACTGGAACTGCCCCTGGCACAACTTGAGGCCATTTCCTCATGTCCTGTCACTAGGAGGACAGGAGGAGTTGCCTGGGAGGACCCCCCCCTGGCTACAACCTCCTTTCAGATAATTGTAGAGAGCGATAAGTTCCTCCTTGACCCTCCTCTTCTCTGGGTTAAACACCCACATCTCGCTCAGCCACTCTTCCTGTGACACTCTCTAGACCCTTGACCAGCTTCATTGCTCTTTTCTGGACACACTCCAGCACCTCAATGTCTTTCTTACAGTGAGGGGCCCCGAACTGGACACTCAACACATGTAAACTCTGGAGTGGTTACTCATATTTAAGACTTTTTGGTTTGCCCACAAAACTTTTGAAAAGCCTTTGGTTCGTTATTACCTTGAATTCACATCTGGAGAAAACACTACTACATTTTCTCTAAAAGAATTTCTTTTAATTTCATGGGAAAATAAGACATTTTGGAAAATATTTTACAGGGTTAACATGTAACCGAAAAAACCCATTTCACTAAAACACTCAGCACAAAGACTCAGTTGACAAAAGCACACACCACAACACAATCAACGTGCTAGCTTTTAGTAAAACACAATTCATTGGTTTTAAGTTATCTGCAAGGGAAAGAAAAGAGTAAAGGAAGAAAAGAGACAGAAAAGAAACAAGTACAGAAACAGGAATAGTTACTGCTGAGAGGTCACATGTTGGTTGGTCCCAGGAGAGGCAGCCCCCCCCATAAATGGAGGCCCTTTGTGCCTTTTGGCTACTGTGACCGTGCCTCCAAGGCAGGACATCAGGGCATTCCAGATCAGAGTGAGGTGTGCTGTAGTCAATCACAGGTTCAAGGGAGTGTGATGTGGGTGGGCTAACAGGCAGGCCTTCTTTGATTTACAGCCCAGCCAGCTGGTTCTTGATGTTCTCTGCATGGACATGGCCATGTAGGCTGCAGGTCTTCCAGCTCTGCCATGAGGCTGCAGATCATGAGTCTTCCAGCTCTTCCATGTGCTCTGTGGGCAGGCCTTATGTTCTTTCTGGCCCAGCACTTATCCCCCATAGCTCAGCAAAGACAATCTATAGCTAATAATACTGTACACATAGAGTTTTAAATATATCTCAGTGTGTTGGTTTTGGCTGGACTAAAGCTAATTTTTTTCATAGTGGCTAGTGTGAAACCATGACACTCAATCCATTATTTGGTTATGGGGTCCAGCTTTGTTGATGCAAAATATTTTACTGTGTCTCTCAGAAGATTTACCTGTTGGTAATACAGAACATCATGGATCTTCAGGATTTTGTTAAATTAGCCCAAGTAAATGATGCTCTTTGTCAGGGTACAGACATACGATCAGTGGAAAGAAAGAGCTTGACAGTGACAATGCAGCTTCTGCGAGAGACGGACGGAACACACTATGGATCTTGGACTTTTGGTTACATGGACTCCCAGTTAATGTTAAAGAATATGTTTTATGGTTAAATAATAGAAAATGTTTTGTAGTTAATGATTCTACCCCTCATGACAACTCTGTATCCTGATTGGTTAGTTTCTGCTGCAATGCAGATATGCCTTATATGGTTGTACACCTCCCTTATATCCCGTATATAGATATGTTACACCCCTAGTTTAGCCCCTGTTCCAGAATCTTCTACCTCAGACCCTATATAAGTGCTCGACCCCCTTCAATAAACTGCCATTCTGCCTCGACCCTTCAGAGTGTGCCGTGTCTCCTTCACCCCTCAAAGCTGTGTTTACTCTTTATTTATTAAATATTTGCTCATGTATCCTGAAGGCAAAATGAAATCTTTGCAATTAGAAAGGTAATTCTGTTACAGTGTTTTCTTAATTTAAACTGCATATTAATTGATAAAAAGAGAGCTCTTAAGTATGTGTGAAAAAANCAAGTGATCAGCACCACCACATGAATATGCAGTTTGCCCTTTGTTATCCAGCCTCCACAGACTAAGGCGTTGCCTCCAAGCCTCTAGGAAGGAATTCCAACAAGCATTGAAACTATAACATGACCCAACACCACCAAGTCAGCTAGATCATGGCACTAAGTGCCATGTCCATTTGTTTCATTACCAGGAGTGGTGATTCCAACATCTCTCTAGGCAGCCTGTTCCACTGCTTGAATACCCTTTCAGTGAAGAAATCATTCCTCACGTCCAACTGGAACTGCCCCTGGCACAACTTGAGGCCATTTCCTCATGTCCTGTCACTAGGAGGACAGGAGGAGTTGCCTGGGAGGACCCCCCCCTGGCTACAACCTCCTTTCAGATAATTGTAGAGAGCGATAAGTTCCTCCTTGACCCTCCTCTTCTCTGGGTTAAACACCCACATCTCGCTCAGCCACTCTTCCTGTGACACTCTCTAGACCCTTGACCAGCTTCATTGCTCTTTTCTGGACACACTCCAGCACCTCAATGTCTTTCTTACAGTGAGGGGCCCCGAACTGGACACTCAACACATGTAAACTCTGGAGTGGTTACTCATATTTAAGACTTTTTGGTTTGCCCACAAAACTTTTGAAAAGCCTTTGGTTCGTTATTACCTTGAATTCACATCTGGAGAAAACACTACTACATTTTCTCTAAAAGAATTTCTTTTAATTTCATGGGAAAATAAGACATTTTGGAAAATATTTTACAGGGTTAACATGTAACCGAAAAAACCCATTTCACTAAAACACTCAGCACAAAGACTCAGTTGACAAAAGCACACACCACAACACAATCAACGTGCTAGCTTTTAGTAAAACACAATTCATTGGTTTTAAGTTATCTGCAAGGGAAAGAAAAGAGTAAAGGAAGAAAAGAGACAGAAAAGAAACAAGTACAGAAACAGGAATAGTTACTGCTGAGAGGTCACATGTTGGTTGGTCCCAGGAGAGGCAGCCCCCCCCATAAATGGAGGCCCTTTGTGCCTTTTGGCTACTGTGACCGTGCCTCCAAGGCAGGACATCAGGGCATTCCAGATCAGAGTGAGGTGTGCTGTAGTCAATCACAGGTTCAAGGGAGTGTGATGTGGGTGGGCTAACAGGCAGGCCTTCTTTGATTTACAGCCCAGCCAGCTGGTTCTTGATGTTCTCTGCATGGACATGGCCATGTAGGCTGCAGGTCTTCCAGCTCTGCCATGAGGCTGCAGATCATGAGTCTTCCAGCTCTTCCATGTGCTCTGTGGGCAGGCCTTATGTTCTTTCTGGCCCAGCACTTATCCCCCATAGCTCAGCAAAGACAATCTATAGCTAATAATACTGTACACATAGAGTTTTAAATATATCTCAGTGTGTTGGTTTTGGCTGGACTAAAGCTAATTTTTTTCATAGTGGCTAGTGTGAAACCATGACACTCAATCCATTATTTGGTTATGGGGTCCAGCTTTGTTGATGCAAAATATTTTACTGTGTCTCTCAGAAGATTTACCTGTTGGTAATACAGAACATCATGGATCTTCAGGATTTTGTTAAATTAGCCCAAGTAAATGATGCTCTTTGTCAGGGTACAGACATACGATCAGTGGAAAGAAAGAGCTTGACAGTGACAATGCAGCTTCTGCGAGAGACGGACGGAACACACTATGGATCTTGGACTTTTGGTTACATGGACTCCCAGTTAATGTTAAAGAATATGTTTTATGGTTAAATAATAGAAAATGTTTTGTAGTTAATGATTCTACCCCTCATGACAACTCTGTATCCTGATTGGTTAGTTTCTGCTGCAATGCAGATATGCCTTATATGGTTGTACACCTCCCTTATATCCCGTATATAGATATGTTACACCCCTAGTTTAGCCCCTGTTCCAGAATCTTCTACCTCAGACCCTATATAAGTGCTCGACCCCCTTCAATAAACTGCCATTCTGCCTCGACCCTTCAGAGTGTGCCGTGTCTCCTTCACCCCTCAAAGCTGTGTTTACTCTTTATTTATTAAATATTTGCTCATGTATCCTGAAGGCAAAATGAAATCTTTGCAATTAGAAAGGTAATTCTGTTACAGTGTTTTCTTAATTTAAACTGCATATTAATTGATAAAAAGAGAGCTCTTAAGTATGTGTGAAAAAAAATAAATGAGTGTTTCAGGGATGTGTATGAAAATATTTGCTAGGATAATTTATCTAGATCAAGGAAAGTTGTGATTATAGTCATAGCTTTCTGGTCTACTTGTATAGGCCCCATTTTGCACATAAAATATTTAATTCAAATGTGCTTAGAATATATTTCAATCAAGCGTCAGTTAAGAATTGTTAACTTGATGTATCATCTTGTCAAATTAGATGATAAAAGAAACAGGATATAATTTTTTTAATTAGTGTCTTGCCATTGGAGAATATGTCAATTTTTAAGAAGCATAATCAAAACTTTATTTTTAAAAAGAAGTCTCACATGCTGTAGATAACACCTAAAAATATTTTCTAATGAAAACAGAGAAGAAATGAGATGTGTGTGAATGATATATAAAGACTTCGATGGTTGGTTGCTCCCCAAAATATTTTGAAGAAATGAATGTTAGTGAATTACATGTGGTTAGATTGTGCTGCTCTTTGTCCATAATTGTCTGTTATGACTTGTTTTCTTGGGTAATAGAATGATTTTAGGTCTTCCTTTTATTTTCTACTGTTCTTGGAACTTCTGCATAACCTTCATGTTAGTCATGCTTGGTCTTGCTGCCTTCTTGTCACAAACATATTCTTTTCCAGTAACGGCTACTGAGTGCTATAGTTCAGTTTTAATTGTTGAGGAAAAAAGAAGTATGTTCTGGATGGCAAAGAGGCTATAAAATTTTAAGGGTAGAGGGAAGGATTTTGTCAGGTGGAGTTGTAGGCCTGGTACTCACAGTTTTAACAGAATAATTTTGGATCCATGCAATGAAGAGTATGGTTTGGACTAATGGTGATGTGAGAATTGGTTCTTTTCCTTTCCTACATCTTTATCCTTGATTAAGCTTAATGATAAAGACTGCTATGCACTCAGCAGAAATTCTAACTTCTACTTTCCAAAATTTTGGTGAACTTGGAAAGGCCAATACCAGCTGTATATTGTATCAGCTTTGTTTTTCCTTTGTTTTCCTTCTTCATGGTTCATAGTTCAGTCACAACCTACTATTCAAATGTAAAACCTCATCAAAAAGTTTGGAGAAGTTTGTCTGAAAAATCATTATATGAAGACAAGAAAAGACAATAAGGGCAGGAAAAGTAGTGGAAGATCAGTTTCTGGAAAAGGAATTCAAGAAATGTTATATATAGGTGAAGATACAAAATCATTTTGGTCTGGAATACTGAGAAGGACAGGTGAAAAAGAGAGATGTAGTAACATCTGATGTTGAACATATGAAAAGTTGGTCAGCTGAGGGTGCACATGGTGACACAAAATCAGCAAATGAAAAGTGTGATTGTTTTGGGGAATGGAGAGGACCAGTGCTTTAAGTAATAAGAAAATGCTAGAGGTGAACTGAATTAGAAAAGGGAAGTGTTTGATGTCTTCACTGAGATCTGAGCTCAGTCAAGGAGAAAAAATAGTAGCCAGAGACAGTGAGGCTTATCAGATGGACTGCTGGGGGACTGAATGTTAAGCAAGGGATTTCTGAGGTGTAGATTGTTATGGAACTACAGGAGATTAAGGGATGCTTGTGTAAAGAGAGGTGACAGAGGTTTAAAGGAAACGTTTTTCTACCTTATATATAATTAGCTCATGGAAATTATTGCTTAATGAGATTAGATGTCTATATGGGTAATGAGAACACAGGCAGTTCTGTGGGATGGGACAAAATTAATTAGGCCTAAATCTCCTCATACTTGGAGGCATAACACAAGCTGTAATGGTAGGGGCTAGAAAGAACTATCTGTAGAGATTATTTTAGTGGACTGAATTCTGAAGTCTAGCCTTAACAGGTCCTTGATTAATGTAAATCCTAAATGCTAGGCAGACCAGATAGATGGTCTAAATATAATGACAGACTTTATGGGCATCATCAGAAGTGGTAACGATGATGATCTGAAGTTGATAATTTTGCCTTATTAATCACTTTTCCACTTTTCTGGTTGATCTAAAAACTCTTCAAGCCATCTAAAAGTAATTTACTTCTAAAAGTTATTTACAGATTTGTTTTTAAGAAAAAACAAACAAATCCCTCAAGAATAGGAGACTGAAAAAGCAAAGATTTTGGACTCCAATTGCTTTATAAAATTGATTTTGAAGGATGACTACATAAGATAAACATGATTTTTATGTTTTTAGTCATATTGTGCAATATTATCACTAATCACATTCGAAATAGGTCATTTAGTCACTTGAACAGTTCAGAAAAGTTTTAAGAATCTGAAGTAGTCCAGTTCACTCATAATTTATTCTTCGTCTATTTCTGACATTTAACTTAATCGATCTGCTTCTTTCGTCTGACAATACTACTAAAGCTTTTTACTAAAGTTTTGCTTTGTTCTTTCAGGCTGTGCAAATATAACTCATTTACTTCCTGTAGTAACACTCTTCCTCTTGACTGCTATTTATTGAGGTCCCTAACATGTCCTTAAAAAGGGAATACACTACTGGCTTGCTGAATAGTGTGTTGGATGGTGGATTGTGTGGTTGGCATAAACATTTAATAATCCATTTGCTTCAGTAATAATAATGGAATATTTTATTTTCCCTTACAAAAAGTATTTGCTTTTCAAAAAGAATAAACATAGGCATTTTTCAACAAATTAAGTATGATTAAATGCTTTAAATGCTCTAGCATTAGAGCTCAGAAACAGTAACTCTTTTTTCCCATTATATTTGTTCTCTTTCATTCCATAGACATGTCTTCTTTAATTAGTGAGAACCACAAGACTAGATTGTTTATTGGAAATTGCTGTCATGAAGCAAAATCTTCCAAAGATTCAACTCCTTAAACTGGAATAGAACTGATGTTTTGCCTAAAACAAAAACAAAAAAACCAAAACAAAACAAAAAAAAAAAAAGATGATGGAAACTCTCATAATAGTACTTGTAATACCCTTACACAAAATGTTATTTGTCAAAGGCTTGTTACAGAGATGTTCTGTCTTTCTAATCAGCCCCTTACAAGTGAGTAACAATACTGATAGCATACATGAGACATAAAATTTTTTTAGATTTTGTATAGGTGAAGTAGGGGAACGACTGAAAAAATCTGAAAAGTTAGACAAGTAACAGTCTGCTGATATCATGGAGAAATATATGCATGCCATATATATATATATGTATATATATATCTGTATTTTACAGCTGTGAATGCCCGTTGCAGACTCTTTTTCTTTGGACTACATCCAAAAAGCACCTGTTCAAACATGTACAAGAGAGATTTGTGGTTTGTATCACAATATTTAAGCGTGGTAGTTCCCAATGTTTTCCTGTATAAATCTGCAGTTCTTGATGGGATACATAGTAACAAGAAGTACTGCCTTCAGAAAGCACTATTTGTGATGGTCATATATCACTATCAGGAAACCATAATTTCTGACTGACACTTTAGGAAGAGGTTGTAAAATTTCTCTTTAGAGACAAATGTAATCCAGAAATACATGCCCTGGGCTATTTGGGATGTAGCACAAACAGCTGTGCTCCGTATGTAGATTCCTGTGTCTCTGAATTCTTGATCTCAGCAAGTTTATTGCAAAGACCATTAATATGCCTCAGGTAGTTTCCCTATTTCTTTTACATTCTTTGTTGGGTTTTGTTACAAATATTGAAGCTGTATCCAGTTGCTACTGAAAGCAGGAAAAATACTTGTTTCAATATATTAGTTTGGTTGAGTCGGAGGGGAAAGAAATTAGTTTTTGAACCTCTGACTTTCTCAAAAGCTCTGTTATTCATCTTTTTTCATCTGTTTCTTTCTATTTTGTTTTTTCATCACTGTAAAAAGCCCTACTTTGTCTCCTAGTTTCCTTGAAGTCACTGACATGAATTTTCAATTTGAAAATATTGAAGTCTAGTACAGGACAAATGTCTGACTTGCTGTTCCTACTTAGGGTGAAAGTCTTCACTAATTCTACTAGGCCAAAATTATTTTCTTCCCACAGAATAGTTCGGAACCTAGCACACACTCCTTGTGCTTAAGGAGTTCACTGTTCTGGCTCAAAAGCAAAAAGAATCAGTTTCAGCAACAGGTTTTCAGAAAAGATTTGCCAGTGTGGTAGAGAAGAGGTTGGGATTTTACAAAAGCTCTTACTGGATTTAGAAGTGGAAAGTATATTGGAATTTGAAAGGAATTTTAAATGTTATACCTACAATTCATAACTGTTTTATAATGCAAGATCTACTTTCAATAAAACTGTTTTGTAAACAGTTTGTGAAGTGAGCTGCATATGGTGTTTCATTCTCTTTTAGGCTGAAATTCACATTTCTAAAACCTAAAAGAAATTACATTGCAAATATCACAGAATTACTGTACTTCATTAATGCAAGAGATTTGATTTTATACTTAATTTGGGAAAGTCTCTTTTCCTTCATGTTAGATTAGCAGGATTCAAACTTAGGGTTTGAAATTCATTTATCCTATCAACTTTGAATAGAAAACTGGTTGAAATTTCAAAATGTTCTGAAGGATTTTATGTATTTCAGTGACACTTATCAAAATGAAATGATGACAGGAGATTCAGAAGTTACTTCTCAATTGATAATTCATAGGAGATGATTGCGTCAGTTTTATCTTGATTTACAAATATAGATTTGTATAATTCATATTTCAAAATGAATATAAATACACATTTTAGTATCAAGGCACACAACTAGCTTGATTTCTTTCTTTAATAGTTTAAGGTAATATTGTTACATGAAAGGAGGTGTGAGAATTTGCCCAACCCTTAGAGAAGGGAGATTTTCTTGACCCTCAGCGATTTGTCTGTCAGTGCCCCAGGGAATCCAAGCCCCTTTATGTCCTATCAGTCTGTCAGTGTCCTGTAAGGGGGAACTCTCCACCAACAGATTCGCAGGATCAGAGGGTGATTCAACTGCCCTTTCCAGGGTGAGGACTGAATCAACAGCATGCAGTACCCTCAGCAGGTCCTGCAGAAGCGTTATCAGCCACTGGCAACTTTATAAAGCACCTTATAATGGACTTACTCTAAGAGTTTACAGAATAACACTCTTTAGTTATACAAATTGTGACAGGTTAATAGGGTTTGTGGGTCATCAGTGATACTGCCTGACTGTGAAAACATGTTTAAAACACTCTAAAAAGACTACAAAGCAAACATAAGAGCAAACTCTAATACAAAGCAATCTACTAATATACTGTGGAGCAAAGCATAAGCTCTAGACTTAAGAGCAGCAATCAGTGTGCACAGAATAAGTTTCTCACCCAACAGATGTCCCTACACTCAGGGGGAAGGCAGGTTCAGCCTGTCGACTGATTCCAACAGTTTTGGTGGAGTCTTTCTCCAATTTCTCTGTATTTCCAACTTACTTTATATTATTTCTTTAGGTTTAGGGGAAGGTTGAGTGACTCTAGTCATAAATACTTAATTGTGTAGTCGTTCTTGACATCTGTCTCCCTTGGTGGACAGTCTTTGAACTACAAAGTATCCCCCATGTTCTCCTTCCTGCTGGACATTTATGCAGGGAGGCTGCAGCGCCTTCATGCTAATACCCTCTTCTTTCCAACTCCTGTAGCAGGTGCTTATTGTTTAGGGAACCTTTGTGGGGCATGTTGATCATGTTCCATGCAGGAAGCAGCAGCTGCATTTTACCCTGTAATTCTTAGTCTCTTCTAATTTTTAATCCTGTCAATTTTTCCAGAAATATGCACATGCTTGTACTTACCTGTAAAATTTCTTATATATATATAAAAGATGCTTTTAATATTTCCATAAATAAAGATTAATTGCTAAATATAATAAAAATTATTTATCACTGTATATACTCTATACCCTTTTAATTTTTCTATTTTAAAACTGTGGTTATGAAAGAATGTCAAAATCTTAACTACCTTTTTTGAACCATTATTAAGTATTAATTTAGCTTAAAGAGATCTCTTGTACGTTTATTCATCTATTTATTAAGATGTTTTCATAAACATTCTAAAATAACTCTCTGGATTTTCTGCTGGAATGAGGTTTTTTATTTCTAGGAATTTTTCCCCTTTAGAAAACAGGAAAATAGAAGTATTATAAAATACATAAATGAAACTAAAGTGAAAGGATGTTCAGGTCATCTCTTTCTTATCCATACTTTACAAGCTTATATGCACAAATACTTCTATTAACTGGGTGAGTCACTTCAGTTGTGGACACGAGATTATATGAGATTACATAATACCCAATCTTATGAGAAAATTTTAAGTATCCTGATTTCTTACACTGAAGTGTTACGTAGGCAGAAACATCAGCCTACACCCTTCAGGATCTGCTTCCAAGAAGAGCTAGCTAAACATAGGATGGGGACTAATGCATATGAACATAAGAAAATAATCTTGGTAGCACAGAGTCCACCAAAGCAGAAGACATCAGAATGGTGGTTGTGTGTTTTAGTTAATTAGAAATCAGTTTCAAATTTCGATTTTTGTCTTTTAAATAACACTTGACTGCATTTCCCATGTCTCAGAAGTCATTGTGCTGTTGACTGCCTGTTTGATTATAAACTTGAAAAATTATTCAAGTATTTCATGTAAATGAATTTCTCTTCATAATTATATGAAGCTATTGAATAGGTTTTTGATTACATAGCAAGATATTTTTTCTGATGCTGAATTTAGTTTGTAGTATTTCATTTGATTATTCCACTTGAAGTTCTTTTTCACTTGACTTTATCTTCTGCATCACTTGAAAGTTTAAATAAGCAAAAATTTCCATAAGCAAATACCAGAAATAGTCCTACTCCTTTAGTAATGCTCTTATTGGTAATATCCCTTGTCTTAGTTTAGAGGAAACTAAGATGTCTATGTTGACCAGGAGAAGGAAAGGGGCCTTCTTCCTCAAAAAATAACCACCCAACTCCCTTAAATTAAGAACAAACTTTAATTAGGGAAATGTATAGAAAAGGATAACAGTTCTTAACTATGATGTATCTATATCTATCTATGTCTATATCTATCTCCAGAAAAAAGAACCAAACCAGTCTGTAATCAATGCTTTCAAATAGAGTGAAAAGTTTGTTCCCTTTGGGTGCAATTATATTTACAGGTAGAAGGTGATGATGTTTCGTCTCGGTTGGCTGTGGGGTTGGCTTTCCCAGGAATGCAGGCAGAGATGGACGTGAGTGTTGATGATGGAGCTGTGGTGGTCCTGGATAGACTCATGTGGACTCGCTGGGGTATAGGGACAATGCGGAACATCCTCCGTGCTGTAGAGTAGAGATGCTCCCATCCTTTGTTCGAGAGAAGCAGCACTGGGACGTAGCGGGGCAGAGGGGGCAGCAGCACCCCTCCACTGATGTTGGCCCTGTCAGAAAAAAAGTCTATCAGAAATCCAAGGCACAGGGTGCCCAGAGCTAGGGGCTGAATAGGGGAAGAGGAACCAAACAGAAAAGAGAGGCTCCCTCCAAGATGCCTCCACCCCCAGCAGCAGCTGAGAGAAAAAACCCAAACTGCTTCCCACCCAGCATACCGCAAAAAGAAGAAGAAAAAACCCTCCCTCCCTTCCCCTCACCCTTCCCTCAGCCATTAGGTCAGAATGCGGGTGCTCAGCCTTCCCTTTTGTTGACTAACTGTAGGAGGTTGGGTGTTAGCTTCAAATTCTGTGTTGGTAGAAGGAGGAATTCCATAGCAAGATTCTGAAACTATAACATCCCATTACAGAACTTCCCATTTTCAATTTATAATACAAGTTCATGCACACTCTGTCACAGAGAAAACCATTTATAAGCAACAGCAGCAAGCACATTTTGATGGAATTCTGGACCACTTCCTTCCTCTGTGCCATTCACATCAACCAACCTATTAACACAGGCTGAACCTTCTCCCTATCAGTCATCAATCATGAGCAATCAGTCAGGTACTTGATAATTAACAGAGTGAAAACACTTCACAAGGCTGAAAATACATCTTTACAGTAGCTTCATGCATAGTCAAATCACAATGGGAAAGGTTTAATAACAACTTGTACACCTGTAAAACAAACTCCTCAATGTGGAAACCAGACGTACCTGTAACACAGAGATATTTGAAATTATTTTTATTGCAGCTCAATCATCGTGGTGCAGCGGAGGAAATGAATTTTGTTAAAAGCTTGAAGAGGAGCAAAAGATGCTAGAGGACGACTTTGAAGCCTGCTGTTGTGATGATGCACTTCTGTGATTCTTGTAGTGTCAACATTCTTAAAGGTAAGATCCACCACTGAAAAGGCCTCAATTTACACAGTTCTTTACTATCTGGACATGCACTTGGTTGGATGCATGTGCTGTAAGTGCAAGGCAAGTATTTGTAAGGATCCCCATTCTAAGGGTGCTCAGAGACTAAAGCGAGGGCTGACAGAAAGATCTGCCTCAGTGCAGAGGTTTGGGTTGGCTCCCTGCCAAACCCAGCTGTTGGCCACACAGATTCCCCTTCCCAAGAAAGAAAAAAAGAAAAGAAAATTGTAGTAAAAAATATATATCTATTCACATATATTACAGTTATATGCAATTAAACACTATGTATATACAGAACAAGAATCCCAAACAAACCCTGAAGGGAAAAGGGGAAGAGGAAAAGGGACAAAAATCAGGTCAAAACAAAACAGATACACACACTTGAAAACTCAGGGAATAGCTCAATAAAGTAACAAACAAAATAAATTCTCACCAAGCTTCCATCAAGGAAACAGTTCCTTCGCCTCTGTGCGGCTGGGACAACAGTTTCCTAGGTAGGCCTCTGCTCGCATAGATAAGAGCAAAGGCAACACACTGAGACCCGATGTCCTCCAAATACCCGAAAGGAAGAGAGAGATAGGAACCTTCCTCCTCATCTTATCTACAACTGATTACATAAAGGAATGGTGTAGAATACTTCCTTAGTTACAACCCTGTTACCAGGGAAGGCCTAAACCAAAACCAAGAAAACTAAACCACCACATCCAACTTGTTGGTTTACTGAACCTGCTTTGATAAAAATAGGATCTGAGTTAATTGAGTCATATTTTGAGTGACAGGATATTTTCACCGATAAAATGATTTTAGGTTTAGCTCTTTTGATAATTTACAAAAACAGAGAGAATGAAATTAAGATGAACTGTAGAAGTAAAAAGCTGATAGAAATCTGCTATAAGGATATTTCTTTTCTGCACTCAAATATCCTACTTATTTTGAGATTCTGTTTTTGATGTTCTGTGCTATTACTTTGTCTGTATCATTGGTGCATTAGGTGTGAAAAGGAGTGCAGAATTTTAAGTCTTTCAGGGACATTCTGTTGAATGCCAATGTTTGTGCTTCTTGTTCTTTTTATTAACTGGGCTGTTTTATCAATTCGTGTCCATGACAGTGTATTGCATGCAATGTGTCTTAAGATAGGAAGAGATCTCTCTCTTGGCACTTCACTCCTCACCTGTTTCTGTCATGACTTTCTTATCATCTTGGCTTGTTAATGGGACTTCAGTGTAGGGCACTCATAATCCTTCTTTCCAAGTTAATTTTTTGTTTTCGTTTCTTCTGCGTTTCTTGACAATACAAAGAGATCAAGAAGGGAAGTAATACTTCTCCAACAGGTTAAAAGTTGGTATTCAGCTACTTATTTGTCTTTTCCTCCATTGAATAGGCCCAATGAGACTGAGCTGCATGTTTCCCAGACTCCAGAGTGTCATGAAAAGCACAGAATAATATAGAGTAACGAGGAACATTATGCTGTAGAGTAAGAGGGTCCTAGTATATACACAGAGAAAATAGGAAACAAAATTTCCCCAGCACTGTGGGCGTTGATATCAAAATTTGAAAAACAGGCATGAAGTAAATATGGTCAGTTTTGAAGTCAGGATTCCTAAATGTACAAAATTCAGTGAATTACTTTAATACAGCACTGGTAAAACCCCAGTTTTAAGTCTCAGTTGTTTTATGTCAAAACTGCATTGAATGCCCTGCACTTTTATAATATACATAACGCTATTTATATATGAAAAATATTAAAGTATCCGAAGTATATAATGAATATATCCCTCATGCAACACTAAGCAGTTGAAACTTGTTTTTATAATTTATTTTGATCTTTTAAGTTGCAAAGCAGTTGCAGGACACAAACCTCCCTTGCTCTTGCTCTCCCACTCCTTTCTTCTGCTTACCTCTCTCCTCTCCTTTAACATGAAAACTGTGAATGAAAGCAGATGTAAATACAAAAAAAAAAAAAATAAAAAAAATCGATGTTTCAATGAAAATGGACCAGAAAATGAGAGCTTTTCAGTGCTGGTCATGCTGAGAGTGAAAATGAGTTATTGTTCTTTGGGTGGGTATAGTACCCTAGGGACATTCACTACTCCTCCCACCCCCCTGCTGTTTGGCTTCAGAAGGGAAAGACCTTCCTATTTACACATTAGCCTTCTGATACTGTTCGTTGCTTTCCAGCCTAAATCAATGCCATTCTTCTTTTTTGAAGATATTATCCTTCTTTCATTTTATTAATTCAGTTTTGGTTTTTGAATATATTCTGAATTCTGAAACCTGGTATGCCCAATATCTGCTGATGATGATCTCCCTTTGCTGATGCAACTTTTCACAAGATTCAGAGATATTAAATCTATAAGTTTCATCAAAGTCATAGGTTGGAAAAGAATATTCCTGATGATGATCCTTTTTCTCCAGTCCCCCAGCCTCTTCCTGAAAGAAAAAATTGTAATAAAAAAAAGCGGAAGGGAAAAAAGGGTTAGAGCTCAGTTCAGCCTTTATTAAGAAAGATAATGAAAACATCAGAGGAACCTATACATATTTTTGTAAGGAAAGAACAGAGCTACTTATGCTTGATTAAATTCCAGAACAACTTCATTTGTGGAAATAGAATATATGATAAGAAAATTAGTGCTGCAGGTAAGTCATTATGACACAGCTTATATTTCAGTTTCTTAGACTCCGTGTAATATCTTCTTAGAGATGTGACATACTATCATGAAACATTTGACTTCCAATGCAATTTCCTATCAACATCATAAGTGTTTATTCTCTCAGTTTAAGTCTAATTAATCATAAAATGAAGTATTGAAAATATTTTTAGGGGACTAGAACAAAAGCTATCATTTTTGGGCGCAAATTTTTACTTATTTAAAAGAAACAGAACTTTAAAGAACATTTAATTGAAGACTGTTGCAGTGCTTTTTCAGGTAATAGTTTATATCCATGAATAGCCAAAAGTGCCAGAACTTCTTGTGTGCTTTCAAACGAGTAAATTTAATTAGGAATGAGCTCTTAAAGGTCAATATCTTTATTTGAGGGTCTGTGTGACACACATGGAGTGCAAGAGTATCTCTCCAAATATCAAGGGGAAAAGCAAGGGATCATATCTTGCATGCCTGTTTCAATTAAGTATTTCTGTTGACTTCTCCAGAAGTTTGCAGGAATCAGGCAGGTGGGATTTGCCTCTTGCTCCTGTGTGTTTTCCTCTCAATCTCTTATCTCCTTTACTCCACATAGCTTCTCTTTGTACATGTGTGAATAAAACTGGGTACTATCATGGTTAATTTAGTATTGGAACTGATCCTCTGAAATAATTGTCCATTTTGAAAGTTCAGCCTTTTATTTTTGTGTTATGGGTGCCAGTGACTCTTACTGAGTAGAGAAGGATTTAGTTAGAAGAATTATATGTCTTGAAAGCTTTGTGGCAGCAGATCTAGCTTGTTGCAGTTGGCATGTGGTTTTGGGAGAGATATTTCCAGTGATAGACTGTCTGGGAGCTGAAGGAATTTGTGTTCCTGCTTTTGTACCAAATCCAGTTATATTCCACTTGTGAATGATGCAACTTAAAGAATCATACCTTGCATTAATGGTTTCGAAAGAGAAAACAACCCCCAGATGATTATTTTACACATTACTCTCCTCAGCCAAGATTGTAATTTTCTCAAAGAGAAAGCCCTTGTGAAATTGTTCAGTCTCTCCTGCAAGAACAAAGGTCCAAATATATGCAGTTTCTGGTTGGTACATCATCAGAGTCTGGAACCTGTTCAGAAATGGCAAATTCTCAGTTGTTTTCCATCCACCAACACGCAGAGCTTATTACTTCCACCCTCCAGTTTTTCTCTTTTTTTCAGTTTGCTTTCACGGATCTGAGTGCTGCAGGTTGGCTTCCATTTTCATCTGATTTTGCTCACCCTTTCAGTCAGTGAATTGATCAAGTAATGTTCTCATTTGAGAATGCTAATGCTCAGTTTTCCACAGCAGTGACTTCAGACACTGTGACAATTCTATTTAGCTTATGGGAAATGTGTCAGTAAGGAAATAAAATCCCTTGCCTTGCAGCTTAATAAACTGTCACAGCAGATGCAGCTGTGTAAAATGGATTTGAAATCCTCTTTACTTCCCTTTAAATATTTTCACTTTGGGGTTTACATTGTTCTCTGGTTGTTTAAAGCTGTTTTAGATTTCCAGCCTCTGTTAAATATTAGAAAATCCTCAATCACAAAACTAAACAGTACAGTGTAAATGACTTTAGTTTCTTTTTGAAGCAAAGATAGAGCTTGAAGTGGCCAGCGGGACCTTTTAAATCCTGCCTAATTACACGTTCCCTTAAGTGAAGCTATACAGAGAAGTCTGCAGAAGAGAGTCATAGGGCATTTTCCAAAGGAAATGTTAATTATCTGAACATCAACATTTTTGCTTGGGGTACTTTTCAGTTTGAACTTCCCACTGCAAACTACAACTTGAGCAGTGACTAATATGGTGCTAAATGGCAAATTGAAAATCGTTAGACTTTTTTTAATGAGTTTTTGATACAGATATTTCAACATTGGATAGAAAATACTCATTTGCATATTTAAATAGTTCAAACATGCATGAGAAATTTCAGTGCTCTGGCATTTTATGCCTTTCTGAAAAACAGTCCATGAGGAGGTGAAGAATGGTAAATATAGTGGTAAAATTGCTGTAATAAGGAAAAAGTAAATAAAAGTACAATTAACTATAGCGTATAGGGTTATTGAAAGTAAAAATATTCTGTGTTTTTGAAAATTTTTGGTGTTACAAGAAGTTGTGGTAGGGAGGAAAGAAATGGGACTTTGTGTGCTTTTCCAAATGAGTTGAGAATTGTCTCAGGAAGTCTTTTCATTCTACTAGTCACTATGAAACCAGTGATACAAAAACAATGAAACTGGTTTTTAAAGTGTAGAGTGAAAGCTATAGAAAGGTTGAGCCTGTGAATAATAGAGAAGATAAATACTTGCTACTGCTGAGGAAATGCCCAGAGCCTCAATACCTTTGCCATTTAAACATTTTGAGGAATCCTCATCAAAAGTCTCATGAAAATGTACTGGAAATATCTGTGAAAGAGATTTGGATGGTAACTAACTTCAGTGAATTATTGAGCATTGTCAGAAATGCTGGTGTCACATTTCCCTTTTTGAGTCATCTAAGAATTACAAATTCATATAATCTCTAGATGTTTTCAGTAGAAAATGGCAGAGATTTATTTTTGTTTCAAATGAAAAATATGTAGGGGAAAAGAATTCAGAAAAATAAAGAGATGTGACTTTAAGGTTTTAAAATGGCAAACAGTTCAAAGTTGAAATTATTAGAGGGATCCATAGTGCACAATAGACAGTTGAAGCAGAAAGCTATACACAGCTTGATGATTTTTGTTCTAGCATAATGTGTCCACTGCCTGGAATAAGATTAAATATGCAATGAAAAGCCCTTCATAAACCAAGAAGGCAAAATTTGTGCTAGGATTAGTGTTACCTATAACAAAAAATGGGGCCATATAATGAACAAGAAGGAACATTTGTCATGGTCAGTATTATTTGCATCCCACCTACTCCTTGCATTGAACCAAAAGTTTTATAAATTTCATGTTCTAGCATCATTTGGAGAACAGAAGAAGATAGTGAGGTGTTTTTTTTGAAATTTGCAAGTGTTTCCATCTACAGCAGGTGGCCTCAGAAGTATTCTGTAGAAAGATCTTTGAAAATTCAACAGATGGAGAATTGGTTGGGGAAGTAAGAGCATGACACTTTAGAGAACCAGTGATACAGTAAGACAGTTTTGTATTTAATTCAGAGAGAAAAGAAAGCCATTGAAAGAAAACAGAGTTGACAAGGGTACATGTCATTAATGAGGAAAATTGGCTCTGTGCAGCATTTTGAATGGATTTCCGTAGTGTAAAGTGGAGGAGGTCAAGGATGACAAGATTATCCAAAACTGAAATATATTGGATACCACACCAAGGTGCTAATTTCATCTGTTAAGACTCTAAAGAAAGACTTTCCTTTAGAAAATTTGTGTAGGAAGATGGAGTCAGCTAAAAGTATCTCAGTGTTGTGAGGTCTAGTGAAAGATCTGCATTGAAGTCAGTACCTGGATCTTCAGTTTGAAATACAGATAAAATGTTAACGGTATTTATAAAGACTGAAAAATTAATTAGAGAAGCATGGTGGAAATTAGATGCCCAGATTTCTTCATGCTTACTGTAAACTGATACCTGGCAACCCCAAAATAAGCATCAGTATGAAATTCACAGTGGGAAACTGGTATACAGGCAAGGTTTTGTGCAAATTACAAGTCAATGAAAATCCTCTTTTTTTGTTGTTATTGTTGTTGTTGATTATGATTTTTATTCCCTGGAAGTAACAAAAATCATCATTTTGGAGCTAATCACACAACGCACATGCTGGTATGCCTACTTTTTTCAGACATTTCAGTTTTGGAGAAACAATGAACTTTCCTTACAATGAGAATATGTGAATGGGAGTGTTATCCATGGTAATTTGATACTGTGCTTTGATTTTTAACTGGTGCCATATATTTGAGATCAGCAGCTGTGAGAGATGGGAAAATACTGTATAAAATAACAAGTAATTTTTAAAGTTTTATGTGGAAAATACTGAAGAGTAGCTGAGACTTCCATGAAACTTACTTTTTCCTGGATACCTACAGATAAATTTGGATATGCCAGTAACATGTTTTGCTTTGTTTTCTAGAAATTTAAGTTCCCCAAGAAGTCTCATGTTTTACTTTCAGCATGGGACCAAATTAGTTGGGAATTTGAGGTAAATATGTATGTTGCTGATAATTTCATCAGTGGGATTATGTTACTTTATTGTTTATAGGATTCAAGATTATTAAAAGCATAAAAACTCATTAAAAATAAACCTCTAGATAATTTTCAGACTATACATACAGTTATTTTGATAAATTCACTTAAGCAGAAATGTTTCTGGTGAAAGAACAGTAACCAGTCTGTTGAATTGTCAAGGATGATGCCTTGTGCTGTCACTATCCTCAGGAATATGTTGTTGCTTATGATGTTATAGAGAAAGAAAAAGAGATATTGCTTTCATCTTATATTGAATAAGTAAAAAATTCAAATTTTGAACTGACAGTTCTAGGCCTTCAATGTATCTGTAACATTTCTGATTTCTCTTGTATATATTTCCATTTCAATAATTTGGGGGAAAGTGCTACCACAAACTCAGATGTGCAAAGCTTTGAAAGAGCCAAGGTTTTTTAACAAGAATGTTGATCAGCAGATGTGTAATGGTAACTAACTACTTGATAGAAGCCTCTCTAATGGTGCTGCATTTGTGTAACTGAGGTAATGCATGCACAAAACCACCATTTCTGTTCTTGCTAAGGACATTATAGCCTGCAGTTCTTAACCTTAAAGCTGAAATTGGATTTTTACTGATTTTCAAAGGTGAACAGGGTGAATTTTTCTCTTTATAAGATGCCTGCTCTCAAGAAGCACTAAATGCAAATGAAACAATCTGTAAGGGTTTGAGCATCCTGAAAGGAAGCAGCAGAGTAAGCTCCTTGTCAGCAGAACAAGTCACATGCTATCACTGGCGGTGGAAAAAAAAAGAGGATTGCACAGCCACATCCTATCCAGCCAAACAGTGTACATTTCCTTCAGCTAAATTGTACGTGACACCAAACTAAATCCAGAATTCCAATTATATAAATATTAATTTCCTCAGTGCTTGTAAACATCTTGATACAACATTAGTGCCATGCAACCGCAGAACACTTTAAAGACATACTTGACAGCATAATGTAAGTTAGACCTGAATATGTTACACACTAACATAGAGCTATAGTAATTGATTTGGCTGTAATTGGACATCTGTTATTGAACTTAAAATGCTGGTGACTTTTGAGTACCAGGTCTGCAACTCTTCCGGTATTTCCCCAGGGGGGAAAAAAAATCATATATGAATACTTTTTAGATTTTCTGAGCCACTGCCCTACAAGACCTACTTGTGTACTATGCAGTTAGTGGTGTCCCTTTCCAACATGTGTTATACTTAACATTTCTATTTTTCTAAATGGCTTTAATTTCCTGGAGCTTGCATTGATGGTATTTACTTTTCAGCTAGACCAGGAACACGGTGATCCCTTTAATACTTGGTATGTTTGATAATTATAGCACAGATCATTAACTTCTTTTTACTTCGCATGTTCTACTATCTTAAAATCTGTGATTTTTAAAAAAATGAATCAAAGTATATGCTAAAACCTTTACATTAAAATCCATGTACATTTCTTTATAATTCAGCTTATAGCTAAAGGTTGCCATCTTTTATTAAGGCCTTTTATATTTTATATGACTACCTAAGGGACTTTTTTAGATTAAAAATGGGTCAAATGCAAGGGACCTTGCTCAGGATTTAATCAAAACCCTCTTCATTGTTTGGTCTATCAGCTGTTTTTTTTGCTCATCTTTCAGCTAGGGCAAAGGCAGATATTTTAATTTATGGTAAGCTAATACGCTGTTTCAGTTTTTGACTTCTAATGCTGCATGGAGTTGCAATATTTCTGTTGCAAAACTGCAGATGCCCATTTATTTTAAACTAAAAAAATATATAAAGGTAATTAACTGATTAAATGTCCACTATTGCATTTGACTTAAGAATATTTTTAAGACTAAAAGCTTTTTTTTTTTTTTTAGTACATATTTGGCAGGATGCAAGTCCAGAGTTACAAGTTGTTTTGCCAGTATCCATATAAATTAACAAATATTAGTTTTACATTGAAACAAGGATGGGCCCCAGAAATGGTTAACTGGATCAGTAGAAACTATTCAGCACCTGTCTTGCTTGAGTTTATCAAAGAACATGGAGTTATGTTCTGTTCAAACCACTTGACCTGATCTTAGAAAACTATATACAAATAACCTAGTGCTATTAATCAAGACTATGTAGACATCTGAATAGAGCAAAATGGCCTTAAGCCAGTAGTTTCTGTAAGCTTCAGTGACTAGGTCATGAACAACGAAGGCTGAAGACGTCAAGGTGAAGAAGAGGCATTAAAAACCCCTAGAGTGAGGCCAAAGACTGGAAACGACCACCTAATCCTGATGCCAAAAGAAGATTCTGGAAGGATCTGCCCAGACTCTGGCTAGTCTCTGCCTAATCATTAATATGCATAATCAGATGTTGTAATATTATTACTATGCAAAATTGTATGTTGTAATCATGTAGTGAAATGTATAAAATGGCTCATTTTGCACTGTTGGTTCGAAGCTAGTTTGTCCAGTGTGAACTGGCTAGCTTCCCAGCGCTGCTTGAATAAATACCTTTACTGCTAAAAGAAAAAACTCTCTTAGCAGTTCCTTTTGTACTGAGGTTTGTCGGCATCAACATGAGCAAAATTCTTGAACATAAAATTAACTGAAAAACCACATTGAATTGGGACTGTTTTCATGCTTCTAATCTGAAATGCCTTGCTGATTTACTTTGCTGTGCTTATGTAAAACACCTTTGAGTCCATGTACCTCTCCAAAGTACATTCAAATAATATGTATAGAACAACATAAAGTTGTGAAATAATAATAAGTGGGGAAATATGTTGCCATAGGGATTTGTGTATGGTAAAATGTTATGCTGGTTCAATAAAAAAAAATACTTATGGGAAGATAAATCCTATAAGCGTTAAAACATCCATTGGAACCTTCATTTGAGTAATCTGTTTCATGTACTTGAAAGTGTTAGAGTACTGAAGGAAGAAGTACATGTATTTTCTTGATTTCTGTATTCTTTTTGACTTTGCCATTAGTGAGGTTCCTGGGTCTGAGGACCTTTGGGCTGACCCTCTACAACCATTTGTATATCCAAAATGCTGGCCATATTTTCAATATTACATGATTTTAATCTGGCTTAGTGAAATGCACTTATGTAATAATATGGACAGCAGTAGCATACAAATAATTTGGAATTACATTTTTTTTGCTACTTTTGGTGACTTTAAAGCAGTAATGCCTTCAGTCTTTAGCTTGATTTTGCAGTTTGAGAACATAAAATTCAGTCTAAGGCACAAGGCAGACAGTATGCCAGTGTGTCACAACAAGCTCATAAATAGAGAGTACATGTTTTTATTACTGCAGGTAAGAGTTGGCACATTTAACATTAAAAAAATATGTCCTTTTTTTCAGTTCCTGTTGGAATCTGGGAGATTCTAAACCAAGTATAATATTTTGAGGTATCTTAAACAATATTGTCTTCTTGTCCAACTGATACCTGTTCTCCTCATCTGAACCTCTGATAAACTTAGTGTTAAGGTGGGACAGCAAGGGAATCCAGATTGTTTTTCTCTAAAGTGACTTAAGTTATACAACCATGACCAGAGAATCTTCTCAGTCTCCAAATGTACAGCTGCTTCTCTTTGTTTCTTTGAAAGTTAGCCTTTATTTTATCACTGAAAGCTCTCCGTACACTTGCTCACATTTGCGATTGGGGAAAATTATAGCCAAATTCTTTTACCTTGAATCATGTGACTATACTCATAATAAATGGTGGCACCTCACATACTTGGGAAATCCATAGAAGGTATAAAGGTATTTTATGAATAAGATGCCACTCAGCCAATGAACTTCTCAATGAATGCAAAATCTGGCTTTTGTGTGGACTGCTTATTGTTGTGAGGGTTTTATATATGAAAAATTAGATTCTCCATTATGCTTCATGCTCAGATATACATACCTGCTTTCTGTACACTTGCATGCCCTGAACCTTATTGGGCTACATGCTGGTTTTGGTAATTTTATGCAATACAAATTTCATTTAGGAAGGAAAAGCACTCAAGTAATGCAGCAGGACTTTAATAAATGTGTGTGGATCATGCCTGGAAGTCAAGGAAGTACAGGAAAGGTGACATCTCAGGTGGTGCACAGCACTCACCCCTTAGGCAGGATGTGTGAAGAGGGACATGTAAGAGGGACATGTTGTTTTGGCTGTGCTTACTGGATATATTGTGCTAGGGACTGTAGCCAGCTGTCTGTAGCATTAGTGTTCTTCAGCCTCATCTAAGTGATGTCAGGGAAGTATAGAATGGTACAGAGAATTTCTTTAGATAACTATCCTCTCAGTGCCAAGAGAAGCTCTGCAGAGCAGATGCTTCAATTTTTATTTTTTTTTTTAATTATTTTGAAAATCAAAGAAGTTTGCCTGATATATTAAAGATGGACAGAAACGTGACAGGGGTCCCTTTTGCAGAATTTTTGGGTGGCATTGAAAGCAGAACTTAAACTGTCACAAGACTTTTTGCCTGCAATATTTTCATTTTATTTGGTGTAGCCAGGAGATTCAGACAAGCAGATGAGACTTTGCATGGTTTACCAGGATTGGCCTTGGTGCTTTCTAAAGCTTGCCTGTTACATTTTTATAATGAATCATTCCTATATGTTGAAAAAAGAAGTTTACTGACTGCATGATTCTAATCTTGCTGATCACTGGAATTTTAATACAAAATAAGTGTGGACAATTACAGCACTTATTACCCATCCTGTCACTTACATAATCTTGTATCTCATAGTGTAAGTCAAAAAGAGAGTGCTTTTGGTTAAGATGGATTTCATATCCCACTAATTTATAGCATAAGGAGCACCACTCATTGTAACCTGACACAGCCGTGCATATTGTTTCGTACAGCATCACTTTCTTTTGAAGCAGATATCTGTTTTCAATTTGCATAGAGAGTACCTCATCTAAATTTATTGCACTGGAGACAACTGAGTCAGACATTATCATGACTTTACTGTCTGCGTGTCTCTGCCTACTGGTTTAAAGGGAACATAAATTTATTTGCCATTATTAATCCTATTTAGAGATGATAAATGGAATTTCCTTCTAGTGAAAGTGTTACAAGCAGTTTGTTGCATTAAGTTTATGTACAGTTTTGGGGCTACATCCTACAATATGTTGTATATAGCACAAAACAGCCTCCTTTGCTTGTCATTGCTCTTAAATTTGAATAGGTCACTGTCATGTTAGAAAGAAAAGCTTAAAGAAAAAAAAATTATATATCCTTAACCATAGTCACAGACACCTCAGCTTAGAACTTCGCTTTGTCTCCAGTTCTGCTAGTGCCAAATTCTTCCAAGGTCTTTCTACATCATGACTTTTCTTTTCCTCATCCACTAGCTCAAGTTGGGCTATATACCACTTCCAGTCTATATACTAACTTCTTGCCAGCCAACTTTTGTACAATTTACTTTCTCTTTAAACTAGGCATATTTATTTTTTTTCTATCTTCTTGGCATGACTATTTCCTCTTTAAAATCGTCTGCACTGTTCTTCTTCCATTTATCTATACAGCTGAGGTATGAGCAGCATTTACGTCTTCATCCTTCCTCTCTTTGGTGCAACAGTCCAAAACCTACTGGCAACAGGTGCTTCCTAATATATGTTTCACTAACAAGTGCATTTGAAATGTATCTCACTGTCATGAAAATTCTGTTTTAACAGTGCTCTTCCTGCAAGGTCTATTAATCCAACTGTAATCCAGTAGACAAAACAGTCAAAATAATACCCTGCACTTGGAACATCTTAATTCTTCAGGTAACCTAGTGATTTATTTTTATAAGTTGTATTCTTTAACTTTTAATTAAATGGTAATTATTTTAAGGCTATGTCAGACAAGATAGCATGCTTAATGTCAAGTTCTTGTGCAGCATGCAGTGGCTAGATGGGACCAAGATACTCCAGAGATTAAAGTCAGCCACTCAATGCTGTTGCCTTATGGTTAAGGAAGAAAACTTTTTGAGACAATATTATTTGGGTAGAGTAGAGAAGAGTTTCTTTACTTACAGGGTTTTTGTGGTACAGCGTATAAAGGAGTATAAAAAAGAGTATAAGAAGTATAAAAAGAGGATAGAAAGCGCATACAACCTGTGATGACAAGTAACAGGCAGAAAGAGTTTCCCAGTGCTAAGATTTGAAATTATGGCCTCAGGATTACCATATGAGCTCTTTCTCCGAGCACTAACCCCACTACTCTTTCAGACTTGGATAGAATATTCAGAGTATTTTCCAGCTGTTCCCAGCCAACCCCTGAGCTACTCTCTTTGCCCTGTCTTTACCAAAGCCTCAAGGGACAAGCTGCCCCTCCCAGGCGAAACACCCCTTCGCCCACAGGCTGGGATAACACCAACTCTTGCGACAACTGGGCCCAAGTCAGCTCACTTCTCAGCCCACTGTAAACAAGAGAGGAATGCCCTTTTTGTAGCTGCTCCCCTATCTTGCCTCCATGTGTGAGGAGGTAAGATGAGGAGAGCAGAAGCTTTATTGAGTTTTCAAGCCCCAGGAATGCATATTCACATGCACCTTTCCCCAATACTGGTCTCCCTTCAAGCAGGACTCAAGGGTCTTCGGGTCTGGTCCAGGAGAGCAAGGGAGGGGAAGCCCCCCTCCCCCCCAAAAGCAGACGCAATGTTGAGCTCTTCACTTTTGATCTTCTGAGCTTGAGCTCCCCACCCCCCCGGCACTGAGGTCTTACTAATTTATAACACTACTCAATTATCATATCTAAAGATTGCATCCATTCTAAGAATTGTCCATACCCAGAACTCCCCCTGGGTCTGCCTCATGGCATGCCTCTTCTAGAATTGAGTTGAAGGTCTTAAGAACCTTTACTTCATCCTTTATCATCATCTTCATGCCACTTTCCCATATTGGAGCTTCTCCAAGGTTGTTGGGCATCCTTTCTTTTTTTGACTAACATGGTATCTAATTATCTTAGCCCTGGTACATGCATCCTAGGCATGGTGTTCTAGCTACTATCTGATTCTTAAGACAAAAAATCCAGGAATCTAGCATAAGGGTTAGAAGCTGCTAGCTACTCTAAATGTAAGAAACTACATAGCTGTATAAAAATCTATAAATACATAGAAATAATAAGACATCAAAGCTCACAAACTTAGAAGTGTCTTTTTACAGGGTCAATGCCTAAACTGTTTCTACATAACAAAATTTGTACAGAGTATTTTCCATCCATATTCACATAGGTAACTGAAACATTTTATTTTACCTTGAATTTGCAATATTCCACCAATAACCTGAAATTTTGTTATCTGGTATTTCAATTCTCATCTGATGATTAAACATCTGCTTACTATTCCAAAAAGCACTTTTACTTAACAATTATTTAAAATTAGGTTCAGTAAACATTTCAAAATTTCTATTCTTTCTTGTACCATAGCTCATATGTTTTGTTATTCTCCTTGCATTTTTATTGGAATTATTTTTTAGTGTTTCTCTTATGAAATTACCTCAAAATATTTTGCATGATAAACATGGCTTCACTTTTTATATCTCTAGTTTGAAGAAAACTGCTTTCACTGACATTTAAAATACAATTTTACTTGTGGACAAATTTTTCACCTGTTTGAAAGGATCCCCACAAATTTTATGTATATCCTGACAAAGAGTAAGAGGTGTTTCCTAGTTACAGGGGCCAGAACCAGTTTATGACTATGTGGGTATAACCAAAACTCTGTATTCTACACCCTCTATGTCATTTCTGATGGACTGTTAATGAATCATTTGCAGCAGCTGCGCAGGGCACACCTCAGGCTACAAGCTGGGTAAAGAACTCTGTGAGACGGGACTGTTTCTCTCTTCTCACCAATGACTCAGTTGTGATAACTCCACTCCGGGGAGGCATTAGCACCTTCACACTCAGCCTGGGGCGGTCAGGTCTACTAAGGAGCCATTGCTACTGGCATAATAGGCAGTTGCAATGACCTAGACCATCAAAGATTCCAAAATTATCCCATGACTCACAGAGTTAAATCACCCACTGTGAAACTCCTTGCCCTGGGGGAGGTACTTGGCATTCCCACCTGAACATAAGCATTTATAATCTTTGGGTTTTGGGACTTCTGGTTCCACTTATCAGATCCAGATCAGAACCAGAACCTAAACAGGATTGTGAGTGCCACTCTCAGAGGGACTATGGCCGTCATCCTTACCAACTGCTTTTCCTTTCCTTTTACTTTGCACTTGGGGGAACCATGTGGCTCTCAGCACAGGGGCTAACAAACATCATTCTGTTCATGTCCCAGGGTGCTGGGTTATACATTTGTGTTTTTTTCGTTTGGCTTGGTTTCAGGGTTTTTTGTGAGTTCTTGATTTGGTTGTTGGGTTTTTTTGTTTGTTTTTTTGTTTGTTTTTTTTTTTTTGGTAGGTTAAACCCATTTTTTTCTCTGTATCATATTTATTGTAATCTTTTTAGTAAATTGTAACTCTAACTTCTGACTTGTAATCTCTATTGATTGTGTTCATTTCTCCTGCTGGTTTACTTTTAAACCACCACAGGGTAATATTCAGTTGTTTTTGGTGTGTTCTTTAGGGGGTTTGTCTTGTTGAATTTTTTTATAGAAATTGAGTAATAATATAAATGAGTGCATATTTAAGCTATCACAGCTTTGTTCAAATACTGATAATTTTATTAACTCAAAATGGTACACATTTCTAGTTAGATGAAATGAGGTTTTGCTGTAGCAACTCTGAAGGACAAAAATGAAACAGGTTTGTAAATAGTATTAATAACGTTTTGTTAGACCAGCTGATATGGTTTCAAATTTATAATATCTTTAATTATGAAAAAAAGATTTCTGTGCATGAATGTTTTTTCTCTTAGCAATTATGGGATTTATCCTAATAAAATGTATTTTAGTACCTACAAACCTATTTTTATCTCCATAGATATAAGACATGGCTGCATATCATTATTCTGCTATAAATATGTATGAGGCTTCAGCGAAGTTTTGATACTGTCTCTCACAGTATCCTTCTGGACAAAATGTCCAGCACACAGCTGGAAAACCGTGTTGTGCAGTGGGTGAGCAATTGGCTTACAGGTTGGGCACAAAGAGTTATAGTGAAAGGGGTAACATGAGGATGGAGTTCAGTTACTAGTGGGATTCTGCAGGGTTCCATCCTTGGCCCAGTTCTCTTCAACATTTTCATTAGAAGCTTGGATGCAGGACTCAGAGACATACTAAGTAAGTTTGCCAACAACACTAAACTGGGAGGAACTGTTGACTCCCTTGAAGGCAAAGAGGCCCTGCAGAGAGGCCTCGACAAATTAGAGAGATGAACAGTCATCAACTGTATGAAGTTCAAGAAGGGCAAGTGCTGGATTTTGCACCTGAGACGGGGCAACTCTTGTTGTGTGGGGAACGAGAATTTGAAGGGCAGCCTTGTGGAAAGAGAGCTGGGGATTCTGGTTGATGGCAAGTTGAATATGAGCAACAGTACACTGGCAGCCAGGAAAGGCCAACCATGTCCTGGGGGGCATCAGACAGTCAAAGGATGTGATTGTCCCTCTCTGTTTGGCATTGGTGAGGCTTCACCTTGAATCTTGTGTGCAGTTTTGGGCACCACAATATAAAGAAGACATTAAGCTAGTAGATAATGTATGAAGGAGGCAACAGAGATGCTGAAGGGACTGGAGGGGAAGGTGTATGATGAGCAGCTGGGTCACTTGGTCTGGTCAATCTGGAGGAGACTGAGGGGAGATCTCATTGTGGCTTCAACATCCTCATGAGGGGAGGTGGAGGGGCAGGTTCACTTTTGACCAGTGACAAGACTCAAGGAAATGGCATTTTCTTAGTTTAGAGGAAACTAAGATGTCTATGTTGATGAGGAGAAGGAAGGGGCCTTCTTCCTCAAAAATAACCACCCAACTCCCTTAAATTAAGAACAAACCTTAATTAGGAAAATGTATATAAAAGGATAACATTTTTTAACTAATATATATATATATCTATCTCCAGGAAAAAAGGAACCAAACAAACAGTCTGTAATCAATGCTTTCAAACAAAAAGTTTGTCCCCTTGAGTGCAATTATATTTACAGGCAGCAGGTGGTGATGTTGTGCCTTGGCTGGCTACGGGGTGGTCCGAATGCAGGTGGAGATGGCCATGAGTGCCTATGACGGAGCTGTGGTGGTCCCAAGTCGAATCCTGTGGGATCACTGGGGGCAGAGGGATGGTGCAGAACTTCCTCCACGCTGTAAAGTAGACATGCTGCTGTCCCTCGTTTGAGAGAAGCAGTGTTGGGTCAGAGTGGAACAGTGGGGGTAGCAGCAGCTCCTTCACCACTGTTGCCCCCATCAGAAAAAAGATTCCGTAGTAAATCCAAGGCACAGGCTGCCCAGAGCTAAGGGCTGAATAGGGGAAGAGGAGCTAAACTGAAAAGAAAGTCTCCCTCCAAGATGCCTCCACCCCCAACAGCAGCCAGGAGAGAAAAAAAACAAACTGCACCTTACCCAGCACACCGTCAGAAGGAAAAAAACCCTCCCTCCATTCCCCCTTCCCTCAGCCATGAGGTCAGAATGCGAGTGCTCAGCCATCCCTTTTGTTGACAGTAGGAGGTTGGGTGTTAGCTTCAAACTCTGTGTTGGTATGAGGAGGAATTCCATAGCAAGATTCTGAAACTATAACTGGCATGAAGCTGAGTAAGGGAAGGCTTGGGTTAGGTTGGATATCAGGAAAACGTTCTTCACCCAGATGGTGGTTGGGCACTGGACTATGCTCCCCAGGTCACAGCACCAAGCTTGACCAAGTTCAGGAAGCATCTGGACACATGATGTGACTCTTGGTGTGTCCTGTGAAGGGTCAGGAGTTGAACTCAGTGATTCTAATGGATCCCTTCCAACTCAGGATAGTCTATGATTCTATCATGTTTTATCTTTATGTGTTGGTTTTTGGTTCATACTTCCTTACATATAAATTGATCGATAGATGCATAGGTAACCTCTGTCATATTACAAGCATTGTACGTGTGGGGTTTTGTACACGGGGATTTCTGGCTTAATTTTTTTCCTCCACTGTAGTATGAAAAGATAATTTTCCACCTTCTATGCCTTCCTTATCTTTTAATTGGTAGTCTAACACTAGATAGATTGTCTGCCAGTGATTTTAGACACTTTGAGCATATTTTGCTCTCTTTCACATCTTGGATTTATATATTCATCTTTTATCTTCATTTCATTTGCCTAAGGAATGTTTGAGATTTATTATAGTCTGATACTGTTTTTAGGATCTCACAGTTTCTTTTTATAAGAAGATAGCAGCAGAAATTAAATTCACTATTGAAAAGCTCATGTACTGAAATTCTGGCTACTTTAAGGTACAACTTGTATTTATCATAAAAACAGAACATTGGATAGCAAGGTGTGGTTTAAATGTTTTACTGGTACCTCTTTTGGATAGATTTATCAAAGATTTAGAAACAGCAAAGACATGAATGAGCTATGTAGGTCATCCAAGCAAATGCTTTTGTAACAATATAGTCATGCTTTTAGCATATGTCAAAATATTGTAAGAGAAAAGAACCTTATTAACAATGGATTTAGGGATTGTTGTTGTTGCTGTTTTCTTATCTAGACACTTTCATAGACATTTCCTTAGTAACATAAATCTATTAGTTCTAGTCTCAAAGGGTGAAAGCAATTTTAATTTACTAGGTTCAAGAGAACCTTTGAAATATTCGAACAAATATTTTCTATGAACTACAATATAATGAATTGATATTTGAGGCCATCTGTGCTTGGGCATGAATGTTGCATGGGCCTGAGAGTCCATGGAACGTGTAATGTTCTCTGGAATGGACCATCTACTGCCCTACAGGTATGAGGCTGTGAGTGAACCATTTGTCCAGGAACAAATATTTTTCCATCTGACTATTATGCTTTTTGTCCTGAAATGTGAGGATGTCCTGTGTCTTTTGATTCAGATTTAAGAAAAATAATTAAGATAACATGGCTTATGAACTTTTGCATGGATTTAACTTTGTACTGTATAACCTCAGACATCATTTGGACTTAGAATCTGAGGGAAGCTGTAGTGGCCCAACTACAGTTCCATGAGGATTCCTTGGACTGAACTCACAGAGGTCCACAGAAGTTGCAGACAATTTTAGATAGTAATCTGGTTTTCCTTAATCTTGTAATCTTTTTCACTCTTGCTTGCTCTTTACCAAAAAATGAATTTCTTATTTTCCAAGATGTTGTGACTGAAACCTAACTGATTATATCTTATACACAGGGAAGAATGATCTGGTGTATTTGTCAGTCTGGAATTTCAGTTCTGGGAGAAGGAGGATTGTTTGTCTCTCAGACACATTTTCAGGTGCTTCCCTTTTGAAGTTGTTAATCTAACTTTCTGAGATTGACGTGGTTGTTTCACTGAGCAGCATTTTGCATCTTCCTGTGAAGCACTGATTACAAAACAGTGTTGAATATATGATAATAGCCTGGTGGGATCAATTCTCTGCTGTTGTAATTGCAACCAGGGAATGAATAGTACATGGCAAAGGTTAATTTTTTTATGTGTCTCCCAGTGGTGTATGTACTCAGGACTGATGCTCTATTGAGGTAGCAAAGCATCGTTGCAGGCTTTTGAAGTTAGAAAACTAAGATTCTGGAGAAAAACATTTATAAAAGTCACTGAAGTATTTATGAAGGGCTACATGGGCACTCTTCTTTGGTGAGCAACATTTTGGAGGTGGATAAATGGAGAAAAATAATATGTAAAATTTGGATTGATTTCCCTATATAAGAAAACAGTAACATTGCTGCTGAGTTATTTGAGAGCAGGATCAGACTCTTATATTTTTTCACTGAAATGTTTCTGTGATTCAGTTAAAAAGGCATGGACAAAATTGAAGAGCCATGTTATGATTTCCCAAGTTTTAGTGCAAGAGTTGGTGCTTGATTTCACACTTGACCCTGCATTTTCTCTACTTCTTCGACTCAGGAGAGAAAGCAGAAATCCCTTTGGAATATTCACTCTTGTGAAAAGTTGATCTGACTATTCTCTTGTAGTCTGCCATGTTACTAGTTTGCCTGCTGCTTTCCAGTTATTCTTGGCAGTAAAGGACAAGCCAGAAGCCTGAGTTGGGTCAGGACCAGCTTTAAAACTGAGAATGTGAAGGTAGGTTAAGACTGCTTACCTCCCCTTTCCTCCCTTGGAACCTAATCCCACTCCATCTATGCAAAGCATAACCTGGTTCCCCAACTCTCCAAGCTTTAGCTTATTACTGTAAAATTTATATGCCTTTAAGTTGTCTAAGGTACATTTTAGGACTGAAAGCTTTTTTGTTGCCTACATGTTCTAAAGAGGACAAATCTTCATTAATCTACTTAAAAGGCCACAATTTAAATTTCTCTACACACACTGTAATGTTTCTTGAGTTGCTCCTAATAAAGATCAGGTTTATGAGATAATATGCTATTATTGGATGGTTTCTAGCTGCTTTATGTGCTTTATACATTTGACAGCTGAAGAAGCAGCAATTAATTTGCACAGAAAGTGCTTCCACATGAGCAAATCAGATCATGCCCACAGCCATCAGTAGAAGTGTGTTGGTGGATCGATAATTTTTCAGTGGTACTGTTTTTGAAATGTGTGTGTTCCTAAGCACTGATTACTAGGTCAGGCAACAAACATTTTATGGTTAGAAGGGGACTTGCTATAATTTTTTAATACCAGTTCTGCTTTCTGTGTACAGTAGTCAAGTCAGTTTTGAGATCAGATAGGGCAATGGAGAGGTGATGTCTTAGTCGAAACACATTTGTGGAAATACATGAACAGAAGGAGAGGATGTAATGCCCCTGGCACAGCGAACACCATTTTCCTTGACAGGGTGCACTGTATATTCACTGGGAATACACCAAGACAAGGTAAATTACATTCCAGCATGATAGAAATGTCTGTGTAAACTTTGTGCTACTGTAGCATGGAAGCCTGAGTAGCTCCTTCAAAGCTGGGGTAGCTGATATCCATAAGTTGTTCTGCATTGTTTTGTCATAGACATCTGCTAGGAGTGTAGAGGTACTTATTTTCTAAGGTCCTTCTTGGCCCTTTACAAGCAGCTTACTGAAGACCTTCAGTTTAATCTTGTAGCTTGGGCTCTTCCAGTGAAAGCAAATGAAAAATCTCATAGGTTTCATTATAGTAAAAGTTTTAGAATGCATTTATTTTTTTACGGATATTTTTGTACTTGTGTACAGTGTGTACATATGTACAAGGTTGAAGCAAGTTAGAAGTATGGTGTGACACATGAAGCAGCTTCCTGCATTAGCCATTAGAATATCCGTATTCACAGTAACATGGAAAGGTCAGCTAAATCACTTGTACTTTTATACATAGATTTCAAATGTATATCCTCAAATACACTGCTTAGTGACATTTTAGTAACAACCTGAGTTTTTAGGTGACAATAGCACAGAAATAAAAGAAAATATTTATGTAATGTTGGAAGTAAAAGCTTGCATCAGAATGAGAGCCAAACCTAGACAGGACAGCTTAACTTCTTTGTGTACTGAAGACTACTTTTGATTTTTCTTTCTGTATTGTTTTTAGTTGGCAAGATACTGTTTTCTTGTATACTCTGATGTTTCTGGCTTATTGCATTCCCTGGGAATGAAACTTGGAATTTAGAGGAACAAGTCTAGAATCAGAATGTACCCAAAGGCTTCCTAATCATTTGGTTTCTTATAACCCAGACTTTTCTCTCAAAGAATATAAATAATAGTTTTAAAAGCAATATGCTTTTATGAGCTTTTGTTGTATCCCTGAGGGGTGAAACAAGACTTCAGAGGATGTAAATTTGTCAAGTAAAACCTATGAAAAAACTCTCCAGCAATTTAAGGGGAAGTGTTTGCATAAGTGTAAGTCCAAAGATAGAAATTGCAAAAGGGCTGTAAATATTAAGGATTCAATATCCTTTACATAAAATTGCTTTGATAGCAATCTTTCTGCTTGTCACTACTCTCAGCAATGTTTCCTCTTGGACTGAAATTCATCTCAGTACCAAAGTTCAAGGCAGATCTTTCTACACCACTTGGGGCTTGTGCAGATGTTCTGTGGGGATTCAGTGGCTTGTATGGGTGGCTCTGTTATTGATCTGGGGACCCAAGGCAAATTTCTGTAAACTGATCTTGCATCTAGTAAGTCCCAAAGTTGGGACAGGCTAGGTCAAGGCTCAGCAGTGAAGGGCCTGACATAATCTTTAAATATTCTGAAGGCTTTAGTATGCATTTGAAGCTAGTTAGTAAGGAATTAAGCTATATGTCATGATGAACTATAAGAGATGTAGGAGAGTATTTTCTCGAAAGTCCTTTCGTCATCTGGTTTGTTAATGAAGTCGACTTGAGTACGTAGGGAAAAAGCCCCTTAAAATAAATAAATTAAATTATTGCAATTATTTGAAATGATGTAACAAAATATTTCAAGTGCATATATGTTCCATGCATATCTTTAAGAACAACATAAACAAAAGGAAAGTATTTCCTGTGAATCAAAGAAAAAAATGTTCAATCTGTCAATCTGTACTTTGTGTAATACAGATGTTTGTATTTTGCACCCCAAAGAAACACATTAAGAAAAATAGAAAATCAGGTTTTCAAATGTCAGAACATGGGAAATCTGGAGATTTTCTTCAGCTCCTCAATGAATCTACAGTTGAAAAAATTTTAATTGCCACTTAAAATAGTTGCCCCCTGCCATGGCCCTTGCCTTTTACACCGTACATATATATATGCACCTTATATAGGTACTTATACACAACTGTACAGTGGTTACCATGGGGATAACTGCTCAGTATTTGCTTGTACTGGATCATATGGTGCATATCCCCAAGCCTTATTACTTTACCATCCAAATCCCACAAAGTAAAAAATTAATGATTTCCTTGTAGGTCCCTGTGTTTTATCCTATAGGTGTAGTATTGAACTACTTCACAAACCCTAAGGAATTTATCCTTGCAGCAATCTCAAGATTTTCTTTGTTTTCCATTTCTTATCCCTCTTTCAAGCAAAACAAAATTTGTATTCATATAGTAGTTCATGAATTCAAAGCTCACTTCCTGTTGATTTCAATAATCATCACATCAACCTTTGAGCTGCAAGGGGGAATTTTTTTCACCATATGCCTGTTTTATTCTCATACTGGGTCTGAAACATCAGTTATTGGTCAGTATTAGGGTCACTGGGCATAAGAGCCACCTGATGTGATATCAGCACTCTTCTTTTCCAAAGGACAAAACCAAGTCATTCACAGCACTTGGCATTTTTCTAATGAAAGAGCATGGGTAATTTTGGCTGGGAGGCACTGAGCGGAGACAAGAAAAAGGAAAGGAACACAGGCCATGCACATGTTGTGCAAGGCAACATTGAAATTGTAGTGTTTGTGCCTAAGAATATGAGCTGTCAGTATATACCTTTATTTTATTTCCTACTCATTTTGGAGTGCTTTACTTTCCAGTCTTAACCTTTAGCACAATTAGTTCATGTAATATTTTCTACTTTTTTTAGTGAACAATAAAAAAATGAAAAACTCTGTCATATGGAACTACACTGGTCTCCACATGGGACTTTAAATTATATAGCACTGCCTGATCTAACTCAGCAAGCTGATAAGCTGTTATGTTTTTTAGGTAGACTATCTACCACAGATAGATGCAGTAGGATTTCAAACTGTACCACTTGCTGGCAGCAGAACAATATTGAGACTCGTGAACAGAGGGTGTACACTTGATGGGCTTTTGGTGCCCTATAAACAGAAGACATCTCAATCAAAATAACAGCATTACAAAATTTCTGTTAGATGAGAATTGGAGCATCTGAATATTTCAGTATCAGATTTAATAATAAGAGAAAAAATTTATTTGGATTTGTCTGGGAAACTGCACCACACCATTCATCGTTTCAGAAAAAAATTTAAAATACTTGTGATGTTGTTTATGCATGAAACTAAGAATGATGCAATGGTAAAAAGTAAGGTACATAACTGTCACTGGGAAAATGCAAAGCTATGTATTAAGAAACAAAAAAATTCAGGTAATGTAAAGAGCATGGCATTGCATTCCAGAAATAAAAGACAAATTTACACAATTTTAAATGAGTGATCTTAATTAGCTTGTGTGACTTACTTGATTTAGGCTACATGTAGTGGGGAAAAAAACAACAAACAAACAAACAATCACAGAATCACAGAAGGGTGAGGTTGGAATGGATCACAGTGGATCATCTTGTCCAACCTCCCTTCTCAAGCAGAAGCATCTTAGAGCACCTGGTACAGGACTATGTCCGGACGGTTCTTGAATATCTTCAGTGAGGTAGTCTTCACAACCTCTCTGGGCAGTCTGTTCCATTGCATGGTCACTGCACAGTAAAAAAGTTCTTCCTCATGTTTAGGTGGGACTTCTGTGCATCAGTTTCTGCTTGTAACCTCTTGTCCTGCTGCTTAGTGCCACCAGCAAGAAAGACCCTGAATCCATCCTCTTGACACCCTCACTTCAGCTTTGTATAGACATTGATGAGGCCCCCTCTCAGTTTTGTCTCCTCGAGTGTCGGTAGGCCCAACTTCCGCAGACTCTCCTTGTAAGAGAGATGCTCCAGTCCCTTAATCTTCTTCATTGCCTTCCACTGGACCCTGCTCCAGGAACTCCATGTCTCTGTTGTAGTGAGGATCCCAGAACTGGACACAGAACTCCAGATGCAGCCTCACTGGGGCTGAATAGAGGATCAGGATTACTTCCCTCAACCTGCTGGCAATGCTGTTCCTAATGCACTCTTTGATTTCTTGGTCACAAGGGCACACTGCTGTCTCATGGATAGCTTGTTGTCCTCTGCAGAGCTGCTTTCCAGCCTGTACTGGTGCATGGGGCTATCCTTCCCCTGGTGCAGGACCCTGAATTTTCCTTTGTTGAGCTTCAAACAGTTCTTCTCTGTCCAGAAAAAACAATGATCAACAGTGGTTGTCCATGAATGCTCAGTTCTGAGTCAAACTTAATACACACTGTTTCTTTAGTTGAAGAATGACTCACCTTGTTATTACACAGCTGCATGCAAAAAATCAAAAAAAAACCAGAATGCCAAACAAAGAAAAAAGCAAACCCCAAAAATTCTAAAATTAATGTTCAAAGTCAAGCAGGTGGCTCCCATGTCTAGAGAGTGTCTAGACTGTAAAGAAGATTGATACTGGTGTAAGTGAATGTAGTGCATTATGTGCATTAAATTTATGTAGTTTTGAGCTTAGAGTTATATATTCACAAAATTCACTGGCATTGCATTAACTTCCTTTCCTGTTTTCTGGATGTTTCTGTTAGCTGTATCAGGTCCTTCCATGCTACCTTAAAAATCTGAGCAGAACTAGAAAGAATGAAAACAAAAGCAGCTCTCAGGGAAACACACTTTGCTTTCTGGGCAGCTATGCATATCTGTTAGAATTCCCACTATTTCCAGTAACTGGATGGTTATCTACCTATTGCTAGTTTGCTGTCTGTGACCTGACATTGAATTTTAGTCCTCGGCAATAATACACTAGGAGTTGCTTAAAACAAATCTAGTCCAGAAGAGCATGGAATAACCTGGCTGTTGCTCTGGAGAAAATTTGGGTTGTGTGAATTTATAAAAGTATAGCAATGGGACCACACAAATATTACAATATGTAAAGCTGTGAAAGATTAAAGATCACTAGAAAATTATGATGGAAACATGTACAGTTGCTGAATGTCCAGTGTTGTCTAGCACACTTCTGTAGTGTCAACTCTCACACAGTCATCATATACGTAATTAATGTTACTAATAATAAAGATAGTAATAAAGATAAGTTACTAATAGTAGATGAACTAACACTAAAAGGGTAAGGGGACTAATGCTGAAAGGGTTAATAGAAATAATTGCAAGAACTTTTGCTGAAGATACAAGGATAAGCTCCATAGTTGAGCCCATAGAATAGTTACAAAAAGATAAGTAAGAAGTATGCTATGAGAGACCAAAGGTTCTTCTAGTGCTTGCCAGAAAAACCAGACTGAACAAGATTTGGAGCAGGATTGAAAAGGACATGGGGAGGAAGACATACGGCTTTCATCCCCATGACCACCAGAGACGACCACCAGAGAACAACATGCAGGCGCAAGAAGGAGGAGTGGAAGGAGGGGACATGGAAGTAACTTCCAAGGACTGATTATAATAAATTTACCTTTTCTCGGGAATTGTGTGAATATGTACAAGGGGGTTATGAATATGTAATACATACAATGCATAAAACCACTACTGCTCAAGGGGTTTCAGGTGTGCACATTTGTGGTGGAGTGATCCCTCGTGCACTCTGCGCAGAATAAATGCACCTCTCTATAACCATCTGGTTGTGGGGCTATTATTCTGCAAGTCAGTCACAGCATCCTGTGAGTTAGAAAGGACTTCCAGAAATCAGGTGGTCCAATCTCCAGCTCAAAGTAGATCTGGTTCTTTATGCTCATGTGTTTTGAATATCCATAAAGATGGAGATTCCACAACTTCTCTGGGAAACCTCTTCTTCTGTTTCATTCTTGCTCAGTTTTTCATTAAGAAAAATAATAATTATTTGAATCTTCTGATAGCTAATTCTTTCTAACTGACCTCTGTGTGAAAATTGTCAATTAAAAAGAATAACAAAACTTTAAAGAATCTACAGTCCAGCGTCAAGAAGGTAATAAAGGAATGAATTGAAATAAAAGTTTTCCAAACAGTGCCTATGGACTACTTACCAGAGATTTCTTGCACAATGAGCTTATAACTAGGACACTGGAGTTTTTTGATTTTTTATCAGTCATTCATAGGCTGAGAATCTGTGATTGTTCCCATGAAAACTGTGAATTAGGAAAAGCAGGAGAAAATAGATGTTGTACGACACAACATATGTGAAAAGTTTTTGAAGGAAGCTGCATCTTTCTGGTGGTTTAGTTTTCTTGGTTTTGGTCTAGGCCTTCCCTGGTAACAGGGTTATAACTAAGGAAGTATTCCACACCATTCCTTCACGTAATCAGGTATTTATAAAGACAAAGGAGGGGTTTTTTCTCTCTCTTCCTTTCCGGTGTTTGGAGGACATCAGGTCTCAGTGTGTTGGCTTCGCTCTTAACTATATGAGTTGAGGCCTATCTGAGAAACTGTTGTTCCAGCTGCATGGAGGTGGAGGAACTAATTCTCTTGAGGGAAGTTTGGTGAGAATTTATTGTGTAAGTTACTTTATTGAGCTTTTCCCTGAGTTTATGGGTGCGTGTATCTGTTTTGTTTTGGTTTTACCCATTTTTGTGCCTCTTCCCTTCCTTTTTCCCCCCTTTGCCCATTTGGGGTTGTTCATAATTCTTGTTCTGTATATTCATAGTGTTTAATTGTATATAACTGTAATATATGTGAATATATGTATATATATATATATTTTACTACAATTTTCTTTTGGTACTTTTTTTTCTCTCTCTCGGGAGGGGGGAATCTGTGTGGTCAACAGCTGGGTTTAGCAGGGAGCCAACCCAAACCTCTACAATCTTCCCTGGAAAATTTGGTAGACTGGATTTTTAAAAGTTGAAAACCAGTGAACTACAAAGATGTGAATAAGGAAGATTTCTGATTGATGTTCATGGTTATAGACCCTTTAAGGACTTTTGAGAATCTGCATTCCTTTAAAATATTCCCTAAAATTGTATTAATGATTTTAATCCTTTCTTTCTTCCTGAATTACAGAATTTTGTTAAAAAAGGTAAATATTTCTGATGCTCCATATTTCTTTTTTGTCTCAGAAGGAATGCTGCATGGAAAATCTTCAAAAAGTTTGGAGATTTGTGCAGACAGACAGGAAGGTAAACAAACTTTGACAGTAAGGGATATTTGCAATTTTGTCATGATAATTTCTGTCCTGTTATTACATTTGTATATATAGGACATCAAGAACCTTCTCTGATATACTTCTTGAGATATTAACCACTGATGGCAGCTAAAAGCATTATAGAAGTTACTTAATTTTTTTTCTGGAGACTGAACTGGTTTTACCTTGACATAAAACTATAATTCTTATGCAGTGCTTGTTACTTCATTGCAGCTACCTTGAATCAAACAGTGCCTCATCCAGATTTGAGGATTATTCATATGATTACTCAATTTAAATAATGTTTCTGTGCTAGGTGAAATGTTATCGTCTTTAATTAGAGGCATCTAATCATCCTTGTTTATTGATGGTGACAGCTTATGATGTAATCTTTTTCTTTCAACAAGAAAGCAAACAAAACCATAGCAAAGCTAAACAAGCCCCACACAGAAGATTCAACCTGAAGTATTCTAAAATGCTGTATAATTCCTAATTGTTACATTCACCTTCTATGTGTAATAGCAACATATTTATTTTTTTTTGTCTTTAAACTTAAGCTGGTGTATTGTTATGCTCTAGTTAGATATTATGTATTTTCTTCGGATACAAAGTGCATAACTCTTGTTTTGCTTTCACACTTTCCTATTATGCTTCCACTTAACACTACTTATCAGCAGGAAACAATGATAAAACACATTCAAGATTACTTTGATCTTTCTCCTCCCTATTTGAATAGTCTTGTTTTTGATGCTGTCCTGCTGTTTATTTACTTGCTCACATAGCCTAGGAAGATAAAAAATAGAATCAATACAATCTCCTATCAGCTGTTGCTGAAACTTTTATCAGTGGTCCTCGCTCTTTTCTCAGGTCCCCTGTTCTGTTTAGCATCACCAGTCCTCCCTTTTGGTACTGATTAGTGTATTTCTGCTTCAGAAATAGTGTGTTCCATTTATCTTTCTGCAAGGTCCTCAGTCTTGGTTGTTTGACATTAAAATGTACAATTTCTGGATTAAAATGAGAGCAACCACTGTTACTTCTACTTGTGATGTGTTACTGCCTCTGACACAGCAAATTAGAAGCTACTATAAAAAGTAGAGGATAATTTCCATCATGTGCCCATTTAATGCTGCATTCTGTTCCTTAATCAGATATTGGAAAGCAGTTCTGCCAGTGCTGGTGTTTAACTGCATTTAGGGAGAATTTAAGTGATCATTGTCTTCTCTCTATTTCATGGTCCAGACTCAACTCTGTTCTTCATGCATTAAACAGAATGTTATTTTTTTTTAAACAAATGTATTTGTCTATTATTTTAAGTTGCTCAGTGCAGTTTACAAAATGCAAAACAAATTAAGATGTATGGAAACCCATGAAGTGGAATGAGACTCATTTGCCAATATCAACACATATTCAGACTGTCTTGGTCTGCTTTGAATATTACCTCATGTGAGTAATTACCTTAAGTCAGCCTTTTCAATGAGTTGATTGCCAAGGCAAAACCAACCTTAATGTCTTAAGCATTCAAGATGGAACTCCACACCATTTTTTTCAGTATTGTTGAAACTAAATTTTCATCCTGGCAGATGAAAAAAACCCACAGAATAAGGAAGGAATAGCATTTTTCAGATGTGTTTGTAGAGTAGTGCTATGGTACACTTCTAATAGGGTGAAGCAATAATTTATTTTTAAAATGGTTTGAAGTTACTGCCATTCTGCAACCTATCTCTTTTGCATGTTCTGGCACTTCTAAGAAATATACCTGAACATCAGTCAGCACTCTCTGTCCAAACAAAAAGCCTGAATCCAATTTATTAGAACAGAATGAATATAGCCTTTAACTTTTCTACAGAGATGCTATTGTTAATTAAATCATAGTCCTTTCCATATGCAGTGCTAACAGTTCTAGCCCTGCATCCATTCTCCAAACAATATATGACATTGATGGATAAACTCAATTAAAGCATGAGCATTAGAGAAGTAATGTGGAGCACGGATCTTTCCCAATCCACCTTTAAAAATTGCAATAAACATTTCAAAATTAAATGCTGAGGATACCCATTAGTGAGATTGGATGGAAATTCAATTCAATTATTCTAAGTAAGCTTGCTTTTTGTTAGGCAATGTCTTTTCTCTCCAACTGTTACACTGTCACAGACAAAATTATAATGTAACTAGTGCAAAAAACACTTCTGCTTTTTCCATAGCTAACAAAGTAGTGGGATTCCTTCAGTAATTTGACATTTTCTGTCAGTTCTTGTTTTTTAAGGTAACAAATATTTGTGTACAACTTGGACAGTATTTAAATGCATACAGTAATTGCTGTTAGAGGGCGCTAATTTCTAAAGCAAAACACCAGGACTTAAAAAATACACATACACAGCTCTTACAAGCTAAATTACTTACCCCAAATGTTTTAACCGTGGTTGGGGATTTACCTATTGATTGACACTTCTAAATTATGCTGTGAACTGGATAGTTGAAGAACTACAAAGGAAGTCTCAAGACCTCTTGTGCTTTTTTTTTTTTTCAGTGGTGAAATACCTTTGACTTGGGTCCTTATCATTTGATTTACAGTTTGAAGTTTGTCACTTGATCATTGTCAGGTTTGAATACCTTTTACAAGAAAAATCTACACATTCAAGACTGAGGTTTTAGGAGACTTTTTCAGAATCTTCTCAATTTTACAATAGAACTTTCCTGAAACATACAGCTTTAATACTTTTTAAACAGTGCTGTTCTGAGTCTGAAATGTTCATTTTTATGTCAGTGCTATATTTCAATATTTCTAATCTGAATTTTTTATATCTATCTTAGTGCTATTTACTTTACAAGTTTTATTTTGGACTTCTGTCTATTTTAATATTTCAGATTGCTTCAGATTTTAATTCAGATTCAAGAGGGTAGAACTGAACTGGTCATCCTTTCTTTTTCTTAGATAACTCCATTTAAATATTACTATTTAACTTACATTAGAAATAATTAAATTGCTTCAGACCACATGGGATAGCTTCATTGGAATTGAAAAGTGTTAATTTATTAACTGCTCCAAGAGTCAAAGTATAAAAGAAAGGGGAAAGACCTTTCTAATAGAACATCAATATTAAATGTATTGAAAGCAGATTCCTGTCCAGTGTTTTTACCATTTTTAATCTTAACATGCACTTTCTCCCGTCTATTCTCCATTTGTTAAAGACCACTAAAATGATAATGGAAAAGAAGTCTGTGGACCAGATCAGGGAATATATTTAAATCCCCTTTTTCTGAAGATTAGAGCAACACAATATTTTAAACCTACTACTCTCACTGATGGGTACATAAAGAAAACTTGCACATCTGATAGTTTTTAATATGCAGTTATCTTTGCACTTGGGAGGATGGCCTAGAGTCTGAGGTACTTGGCTTGGATGTAAAAAATCCAGAGTCAGTTTTCAGTTAAGGCACAGCTATCCTTTGTGGTATGGGGTCGATCATTTCCATTTGCCTCTGACCTTGCTCTCCATCTCTAATGTAAAAATTGTATTTTCCCCACAGAACTTTTTAAGTCTAAAGAACTGCTTATAGTTTTGTCAGTTTTGGATACTGTGGTGGAATATCAGGCCTCTGCCTGCATAGACAGATATTAAATTCAGGAGATATGACAAAGAATCCACCAGGTAACTTTAATTGCATCACTTAAAGGGTGTACTCATGCACCCAATATATGCAATAAAATAATGACCTTTACAAGAACATCTACTTCAAGTACAGTAGGGGTAAATCAAAGTAATCTATGCGCAACCAAATTATCTTTGTCATTCAGTACAGCTGTGTGTGACCCAATTAAATGAACACTGCCTGGTAACATCAGTACCAGCTTTAAATGCACAACTAGCCTTTTTCTCTTCTGTCTGATGAATAGACAGAATTAGACCAAATTCAGATAAGAAATATTTAGGTTTTTCTATAACATTCCTAAATGCTAGGAAAGACAAGAAGGATTTTAGTTTATTTTTTAATCATAAGTACCAACTGTAAATGCATTTGGGAAAATGAAATAGACACTGCTTGCAGCCACTAAGCCCCTGCTCTGCAGCTATTGAGCCCTGCAGTTTCTGTCTGAGGGCATGCTCTTAAAGTCAGATGTGGTGATAATATTTCACTCCTAATGACCTGTCTGGAGTCCAACTTTTATCAGAGCTTCCAAGGTAGGATTTTGAACAGAAATGCCTCCTTATTTCAAAGTAGTTCTTTGTGTTAACTTGAACAGAAGACTCTACAAGGGAATATTTTGATATTTGCTCTCTGTTTATGTATCTGATCATCCCCTAATATGATACTAGTAGATAAACTGCTTATGAGATGCAAAATGAGGCACTGCCAGTTGTCAAAGTCCTGTGTCCAGATGTTTGCAAAAAATACTCTGACTCTCTGTTTTTCTTTCAGACATAGGAGAACTAGGATTATGCAGTGAACTACAGAGGGGACATAGCTGATGATGGATATTTAATGGTATTTACCCTTTCCTAATGTAGATGGTATTCCATGCTGTCTCCTGTTGACTTTTCTTATGTACATAAATTATGCAATGATATCTGTGCAGAACTCAGACTTCCTAACCTAAGCCTCATTGCTGCAGGTTAAAGGGAATTCAGAGTAGGACAACTGGTATAGTATCACCTGAATTCCTATAAAACTTTAGATTTCAGTCCAGTTTTATAGGAATTTTTAGCATGTGATAAAAGATGCATAATGGTCTATTTAATAAAAAATATCCATATTACTAACAGTTTTAATTTCAGGAGAATGTATTAAAAATTGGGTTGGCTTGTTAAAAAAACAACAAACCACATGTAAACCAGTGACTGAACCTTCAGCTAACTATTCTTACTGTGAACACATGGCCATAGAATTCCTGTCAATCTCTTAAGCTGCTTGCAGGCGTTGTGATTTTTCTCTTGCTGTATTGTATTTGAGAAGTTGGCTGTAGAGGATATACTGGATGATCCAAGGCTTCAAACAGATCTTTGACTTGGCCCCTTTCAGTCAGCCATCTCTGTGGTGAAGTATGACTTGGCGTCAGCTTATCAGACTTACTTTGTTTTGACCTCTGAAAGATGCTGTTCAGTGACCAAAAGAGCAGCATATTTGGTGGTCGTGCCTTCTGTGAGTTCCTTATGCTGGAATTTTGACTGTGCAGGCTCCAGAACAAATGAGTTCAGGAGTATGAACTATAAAAAAAACCAATTCCCAAAGTCACAGATCGCACCAGTCTCCTTTAGAGACAGAGTTTGCAACTTGGTCATTTGTTTGACATTTTAGTTCTTAGACCTTATCTTTGTGAAATGTTCCTCCCTGAAACTGAGTGCAAAAACTGTGGTCACTCCATTAAAAGTGACTGTCAGACAAATTACAATCCACCTAGCAAACAGTTAGGAAACATGTGGTGCGTTTGCATGCCCAGCCACCATCTAAGAGAACCTACTTTGTACACAGTGCAGTTCTGCTCTTCAGTGAAACATTAAAGGATGTTATTTGGAATCTTTTCTGAAGAACTGCTAATAGGCTACTGGATGATGAACTAGACAGGATTACAACAGCTGTATTAGTGGTAATAATTCTGTCATTTTATCTGGACTATAGATTATGTTTTTCCCCTCAGCACTAGAGGTTCTGGAACATTCAAGAACTGTCATAAAGTTTTGGACTAATGAACACCTCCCTAGAAGGATAACTTTCTGAATTTGCTTCACACATCTTTCTACTCTAGTAGTGTCCTTGGGCTTATTTGGATTTTTGCTTTTTTAAACTGTTTTTCTCTCCATCAATACTTGGTCAAAAGAGAGTTTTTTATATTTAATGCACCTTTAAGGCTCTTTTAAGACAAGTTAGCAGTGTGTTTGTTCTGTTATGTTCCCCAATACAACCCTCTTTTCAAGTTTCGAGTAACTACAAAGAAGAAATAATTGACTAGCTTAGATATGTATGTCTATAGTGAGATGAGTTAAATCCCATTGTTCCTGTCATTGCTGAGTCTCCACATTGCCTCAAGCACCCATTTGAACTGTTTGAGCGTCCCAGAGTCTAGCAGAGAACAATTAGGATTATTCTGAATATGTTTAAGAGTGATGCTCTTATTTTTACTGTATGAAGGGTTAAAAAAAGAATTGATCATAAATAGCCTATAAATCATATATCAAGAGTTGATTCTTCAGTGAACTGTTTTTATATACATGGAACTTGCTTGATTATTAACAAGGTATCATCTGAGAATACATTCATATGGCTGGCTATAGTACCTTGAATATAAGATACAGTTTTTTAAGGTGCAGCAAAGCACATAACCCCTTGCCTAACTTTAAACACTTAAGTAGGCACATTTATGCCACAGCCATCTTAATACAGGTGCTTTAAAGATTTTTACTGAATCAGGCCTGTATGTATTTACATCAGTTTCCCTGTTTGGGTGTGAGCAACAAATGAACCAAGGAAAACATGGAAACCAACCCAAACAAAACCAAAAACAACAACAACAAACAAAAAAAGAGAAGAAAATAAAATTTTGGTCTGCATGAAATTGCTAACCTAAAGGATGAAACATACTGATATTTAGTATAGCTATTGTATGTAAAGAGGATTTCATAATGAATAAAAGATATGTACTTTCAGTTTAAAAAAAAAAAGAAACAAAAATCTACATTTATTTCGGAACTTATTACCATATGAAAGTTATCAGTTTACATACTCCATACCAAATGTGCTTGAAGCATGGTTGTCTAGAAGACTTAAAAATACATGATCACACTGAAGAAGAAGCATTTATAATTTAAATGAACATAATCAGTGCTTGCACCTGTAAGTAGTCGATTTTGCTTTTATGTAATTTTAATTATTAAATAGAGTTAGGCTTACAATTCAAGGAGACTTCTGTAAGAACAATGAATACAAATAAGATTATATATGGTATATTAGGGTTAAGAAAGATTAAGAGTTATTTATTGATTAGGTTTACTCATACCTAGCAGTCTTAAAAATAGGTAAACCTCTTTGTGAGCGACTGTCTTTATCATTAGCATTCTGATTTGCAGTCTTTCCCATTTCACAGATTTACTTTGGATATGTTAGCTCCAATATCACAACAACTTGAACTAATAATGAAATGAAGTGAGCAAACACAGCGGTAAGGATTTTAAATGAGAAAGAAATAAGAGTTCAAGGCAGATAGTCTAATAGAAGTTCCACTGAAATCAATAGGCATTTGCACATGGAGTAACTCTACTGGAACAGTATTCTAAATAACCATAATAATTTGTTTGGCTAGAGAGTCAAATGAGCACGTGTAAACTGCTATTCTGAAACAGTGACGGCATTTTTCCAATAAAAATAATGAACACTATTTGTTTACTATTCCATAGCTTACTCAAGAAAAGATTTTAAGTAAATTTTCATGGAACATCTGAGGGATTTTCAGATTTCTGCTTGCAAATCACTGTAATTGCTGGATTTTTCAGAAGCAGTTTGTTAACATCTATTTCTTACACTAATCTGTAGAAGAGTTGGAACAGTATATGTAAAATCTATGACGTGCCAGAAAAGAACTGTGACTGGGAGAAATTGGCCAAATGCTAAGAGCCAAGGGCCCAGGACAAAGGCCCCAAAGGCCCCTCCAGGCCACAGTGAAAAGTGGAGAACTGAGAGGGGAAAAAAAACCCCTGCAAACTGACAAAAACAGTTTATATATATTTACATATATATACACATATATACAGAGAAGAAACAAAAAAGAAAACAAGTTTTCACTTCCCTCTCACCAAAACAGCTGCCGTTCGTGTATCTCAGGACACTTCCTCCCAACCAGCCTGGCCCATCAGCAGGCCTGCATCCATGACCCACTCCCACACCAAGAGTGACCGCAGGGAGCTCCTTTGCTCTCCAACACTACTGGAAGAAGGACTAGCTCCTGGCTTCCGACTCCCCCTCTTTATATCTTTGGTTACATAAAGAAATGAGATGTAATACTTCCTTAGTTATGACCGATTACCAGGAAAGGCCTAAACCAAAACGATGACAAGAACCAACATACTTGGCTTCTGCAATACACTTGTACCTAATAGAGAGGGTTGGACCATGCTATTGTATGTAACAGCTTTCAAATGTAATCAGTTTTTCTGTCTGTGAATTATCCATGACCTGATAATGATTTTTTATTATGAATGTGTTTTACGTAGTTCATCAAATAATCTTACAATCACATTAGGCTTGTGGAATTCTGAATGTGCTCCTCTGAGTATAATTTGCAGAATGATATATTCATGTTATTCATGTTGGTTACCCAAGTCACATGAAAATATACTCATCCTGCTATTTATTGACCTAATGTCTGGAAACAAGACTGGAGTAATTGGATCTTTGTAAACAGGGTACTAGTTAAGACAAAAAGCAAGTGTAGTGAATCTTAAAGCCTTTACATTCTGTTTTTGTATTCTTTCATATTGAACAAGCATCATACATAGCAGAATATTTGCAGTAAAAAAAATACAAGCTCTTTTCTGCGCAAGAAGGCATAAGCTAGATTTACGGGAAACCTTAATACCTAGCGCCTATAAGCAACAGCTGCTCTGGAATCCTTCTCTGAGCATGATAAAGCTGGTTGGGAGGCAAAATGGTCAGTCAGATTTTATGTTCTTCTATTATATTTCATACTGCCCTTTCTAAAATCTCTTTAATAAGCCTTCTCTTGCCCAAATAGAGAATTCAAATATATAACAGCTCCAAAAGACCTGGGTTGTTCCTCTCTTGTACGAGAGTGTACAGGTAGTCACATCTCAAACTATTTTCTTTGTATCTATAAAACTTTGTTTTACTGAATTTCTTTAGGAAAGGATGATTTAAGACCTCTCTGTTCATCACTTTCTCCAATAACTTTTGAATCTAAGTAACCAATGTAAGTCAGACTAGAAAGAAGCGTTGAAGTCTCAACATTCTTAACCTTTCCCCACGCCCCTCCCCCCCCCCCCCCCGAATTGGTAAATGAAATGCAAAGAGTTAAAGAATACCATCTCCAGTGAAAGAAAGCCTCGTAGGACTGACATGTTTTCTGTGGCAGCAGCCAGCTTGCTGTCTTACATATATATGCTGTAATATGTGATGGAAATAAGAGTCAGGATTTATTGTGGTGTTCTGAGAAGGCTGTGAGGGCATTGAGCTGTATCAGACTAGGCTTCATTAGTTTCACAGTTAATGGAGGTTTTATCAGTTTTGCCTTGTTTCTAAATGAAAGTCAATATTCTTGAGTGTCCATTTGAATACAGGAACAAAGAAAAATCTTGCTTTATTCCATGTTTCATGTTAAAAACTAATTCCTACTGATATCACTACTCTTCCAGCTGTGATTTCAAGAAAGATGGGTGAAGTAAATATGTTGGCTAATGGAGTATGATTCCAGAAGCCACGGGAAATGCAGGATACCTGGGAGACAGTGCTCAGATGTATGGGTAAATCCTCCCTGGTAATGCTTATCCTTTACTACTGCACTTCTCACATTATGGAATATTTATCACAATGGGATATTTCCAGGAGAAATCTAAACCCTCTTGTACTACTAGCAGAGTGTTTATGAGGTTGGGAAAAAGACTTTCCAGTTCTATTCAAGAAAGAAAAAGAAAGATAGAAACTAACCTCTGTATTTATTCACATAAAACTGTCAGTGTAAGCAGAATTTTCAAAGTAATCCTTTTAGGATAACCATCATTTGAAACATATGAGCCGTCTGCAAAGAAAGAGAGCAGTGGAGAGTGAAGGCCATGGGCTTAAATTCAGTTTCTGTTCTTAGGAAACAGTCACTTTGGTCTTCTTTCCCCATGTCTTTCTACTTGATTTTTGCTGGCTTGTTTGTATGAAAGTGGCAGTTCAGTCTTCACTTTTTGGAAGGGTGGGTTGTTCACAAAGACTAACATTTCTGCATGAGTAGTTTCTTTCTTACGAGTAGAAGTAAATATAAAGTCCTGTGCAACACACTGCACACATATGTCTCCCCAAAACAGCAATTGTTGCATTTTCTGCATAGAAAGAGAATATATTACATCGGGAAAATTATGGAAAATTGAGACAAGTATTTAAAAAACATTTAAAGGTTCATAATAGCTTTTAAAAGTAGGTAATAGACAAGGAACATAGAGAAATGGTAACTACTCAGAAATAAGGAAAAGAGACAGTAAAAGCAGAGGTTTGTAGAAGTTTGATTTTTAAAAGATTAATTTTCAGTAATAATGTCTCTTACAGAAAATACATTTAAAATCATTATTGTTGGTTTACATTTAAAGTGATGACACATTTTCAAATCATTCTCTATTGCAGTCATCTGTCCTTGACAACATGATTGCTTGCAGTAGCTGCTTCCACTGTGGGTAGTTCTGATAAAGAATATAAATATCTGCAAGGTATGTGCTGCAAACAGATCCTTGGTAATTAATCTGCATCCCGTGCATTGTGTGTGGTGGGTTAAATTGCTCTACCCTTTACCGTATTAGTCAGACCTGTAAATGAGCATGTCCATTTCCACCACCACCAACACCACCACTCTAAAGAACTAATTCCTAATGGTAAGTGTGTGTTACTATCTTCTCTAAGAAGTGAGCATGTATTTTGTTTATTCCTAAATCAGAACTAGACAGGAATGATAGTCACTGAGGTGTTGGTTTGCTTCATATGTATTTTCTTTAGCACCAGGAAAGTGATGTGAAACATAAGGTAATCTGAGTTGCACTGCAAGCTCAGTAGCCATCTTAACTTTGCCCTTGAAGCTGATCTGCTGTATAGAAAAGGATCCAATAGTCACAAGAAACGAGAGCACAAGTAACAAGATAACTCGCATAGCTTAAGCATGCCTGCAGAAAGAGTAGTAGTATCTACTCTCTGCTAACAGTAGCATTTGTGTGATTTACATTCAGCAGTCAGTGTCTGCAAGACATAAACAGCCCAGAGAAGAGGAAGATTACTAAATGCTATTTTCATCCTCTCTTTGCATTTTAGGACAAAAGGGAACTCTTTGTATCACTTTACATTAGATATTTAGTATACACATTTAATTTAGCCAGCAAAATTATCCAGCCAGACTTCTGCAGTCATCAGCAGAAAGTCTTTTCCTGATTACAATTCAGAGCCCCTTTGTTTTTTGCTTTGCATTGCTTTCCATTGACTGCTGGGAGAGCTTTGACAAATAACATATTTTCCAAAGTATTTACTTGCAGACCCTCTCACCAAGTATCCAAGATGGTGTGTTTTATCTGCACAGTGAATGACTATTGGATTTGACCCCTGATAGGTATAGGTGGGATTGCTTGCATACTGGTTTGCCTTAGAAACACCAATTCCTTTTAGTGAGGCAGTTCTGGGGGAATAGAAAGCATCTGCCAAATTAGGAAACAGTAAAACTTGTAGAAGAAAATAGCTTGGAAATTCTACATGGAGTATCCTGGGGCTTTAGGGGCCTTCATGTTAGGCAGGTGCTGAGTTAGGGTTTTCAGGATTGCAGCTTTGGATTTGGTATTTCTACCTTAATTCTGTAGTTGGAGCTCAAGGCTGTTTCAGCTGACTTTCTGTGCTCTGATATTTTAAGTTAGCAGTCTAAATTTTCATGCTAGGATGTCTGAACCTGAGCTATCTGAAATCAATGTGTCCTTTTATCCCTTTACCATTGGTTTCATGGCTACTGTTACAAATGTACCTTATTGTGGGATAGGTTCTTCAGCTCCTGATCATGCTCTGGGAAGTAGACATGAAGTTGCTGTCTTTTGTGATGTGCTGTGCTCTTTGCTGTAAGATATTTTATCTTCTGTATATGAAGCAAGATGGACTTTCCAAAGAAGGAAGGGAGAGGGGAAAAAAGTTCTTAATTTGAGGCTTGCTAAGAAACTCAGAAACTAAGAAACACTAGATAAGTGTTTTATTATCAGCCATGATGAGGAAGACTTCCCCACTCCACAGCCTCTCACGGTTGGCTGAGATTGCAAAATCCCCATGTGTGCAGGAGTAAAGCAACTGCAAACACTCTGAGTATGTGGTGGTGAAAAAGCCTTTAATTACAGGCTGAGAGGGTATTTAAGCCCTTTGGGGGTGGGCTTTAGGAAGTAGGGTGTGATTGCGTAAGGGTTCAGGGGGAGGGGAGTGGCTTGGGGGCACAGGAACCTATAAGGGAACAGGAGGACCAAAACCCAGTAGAAACCCAAGAATTAGGGAATGACAGGTGAGACATCCAGTAAGGTTAGGAGGGAGGTGGGGCTGGATATCCAGGAAGAAGGGAACATGACTTCTTCCATAGAAGCCACATGGGTGCTGGAAACCTGAGGATTTACAAGCTTAAGGGAAGATCTGTACAATAAAAAACACAGGTAATATTAAATTGTAAAGTCTCTGCTCTTGTGGAAGTTGCTGTAGTGGTGGTTTTGTTTCTAAAGTTGTCTTTTTCCAGGAGTTTTAGTCAGAAAGCTCCTCTGTCTCTATCTCCCACGTGCTGTGAGAGGGGTTTCTTCCAATATCTTATAAAATAAAAAAGGACAAACGTAATGGGGAAAAGACGATGGATTTTTAAAGTTTTCAGAGGGCATTAAAACAGTAGAAGTGAAAAATAATAAAACTGTAAGAAATGCTCAAGATTCTCTTAAAACTATTATTTGGGTGAATGCATATGCACAATATTTCTTTCAATAGCAGCAACCTAAAATGACAACCTTCTGTTTCTGCAAGTCTTTAGAATGCTCTTTCCCTTTGCAGCTCCTTTCCTTTTATTCACTTTGACAGAAGAATCAATGCTTGCAGTGTGACTTGTAGACTCCTCATCCGTTTTTTTTAGAAATTACGTTTTACCTCTGTCCTAGTTACAGGGGCGGGGACTAGTTTATCACTATGTGAGTATAACCAAAACTATGTGTTCTACACCCTCTATATAATTTCCAGTGAACTGTTAGTAAGGAATCATTTGCAGCAGCTGCCCAGAGCACACTTGACACCTCAGGCTACAAGCTAGGTGGTAAAGAACTCTGTGAGACAGGGGACTGTTTCTGTCTTCACACCAATGACTCAGCTGTGACAACTTCCCACTGGGAGGCATTTGCACCTTCACACCCAGCTTGGGGGGTCATGTCTGGTAATGGACTATCAAAGATTCCAAAAATATCCCATGACTCACAGAGTTAAATCACCCATTGTGAAACTCCTTGCCCTGGGGGAGATACTCGGCATTCCCACCTGAACCTGAGCATATATAATCTTTGGGTTTTGGGACTTCTGGTTCCACTTATCAGATCCAGATGAGGACCAGAACTTCAACATGACTGCGACTGCCACTCTCAGCAAGACTCTGACCATCATTTTCACCCACAGCTTTTCCTTTTACTTTGCACTTGGGAGGACCATGTGGCCCTCAGCACAGGAGCTAAAGAATATCGTTCTGTTCATGCCCCAGAGTGCTGGGTTATACATCTATTTTTTTGGGTTAAACCCATTTTTTTTCTCTGTATCATTGTATTTATTATATTTAGTAACTTGTAACTCTGACTTGGAAACCAGTACAACCTCTGAATGGCATCCTGCTGGAATTTGCTCAAACCTCTTGGCTGGCTGCTGGTTATTCTGTACATCTAGAACTCTCCTGTCAGTTTGCTGGAGACTCAGGTTTGTAACAACTGTGCTTTGACTCCCTTTTCACTAACCTACAGCTCTTAGGGCCATACTTGCTCAAACGAAGCAGTGGAGTATAGTTATTATGTCACTCAGCAGGTTACACCAACATGGCATTCAATTAATATTTGAAAAACAGCAAAATATTTGGTTCACATGCATCAAAATGATGTCTTGGGATTTTTCTATATTTGTAGATTTTAATATAGCTGTATAGTTTCTCACACTTGAGGTAGCAGCTAGCAGTTTTTGTTTCTCATGGTTTGTGACACATTCTTGAAATTCAATTTGATGGTCTTGTCAAGGAACAAGATTTCAGTAAGGTCATCTTGTTTGGGCCACGTTGTCATAGTTCAAGGGAGAACAAAGATATCTATGTTGGCCAAGAGAGAGAAAAAGAAATAATCCCTCTCCTTTAAATTTAGAAAACAGAACTTTAATTAGAAAAATATATATATATATGAAAAGGATAACAGTTCTTAACCACTATATATATATATGTGTGTGTGTGTGTGTCCAGAAAGGACCAAACAAAACCAGTTTGTAATAAACCCTTTAGAATGAAAAAGGCAAACAGTTAATGTTGCACCTCAGCCAGTTGGCCTCTCTCTCAAGCGAGATGGCAGGGCACAGTCACCAGGTCAGCTCCTGTGGGAACAATGGAAAAAAAAAACAGCAGAAACCCTGTCTCTGTAGTGCAGAAAAACAGGTGTGCTCTCTTCTCCACAGCGCTGACGGCCCTCATGGGTGAGCGGTTGAGTTGGAGAGGGAGAGAGAGACAATTCTGTCTTTCCAGTGATGCCGGACTCGGTGCGCCCTCATCCCCGCTCACTCCGCCACGAGGCTGAGCTTCCTGAGCCTGCGCAGAAAATGCAGAAAACCTGGCCACTTCCTCCCACCTAAGCCATCCTCCCTCCCCCTCCCAGCCTAGGGAGAGACCAGAACAAAAGACTGGCTAAGTCGTTAACATCAGGATATGAATATTCATTGTGTCCTTTGTTAACCATCTTTACAGACAATCCGGCATTGGCTCCAAGCTTTTTTGGAAGGAATTCCAATGAGGTGTTGAATCTATAACACACGTGCACCTGAAAATTATATTGTAGTCAAAACAAGATAGAACTGTCCAAAACCCTTGGAGATGCTCCAGTGGAGCAGTTCTGAGGGTGGTACCAGGGGCAAAATATTTTCAGATTGGATGTACCCATTAGATATAATAAATAGTGCTATAAATTCGTAAGAACCCTATTCTGTGTGTGCACCTGTATACTCCATGCATCTGAAAGTTTTCATTAAAGAATTACTTTAGCTATACTGTCTGGAAAGTTGTTTTTCCTCAATTTTAGGCAACAACAACACTATATGCTAATGGGATTTGGAAATGGCTGCACCTCTTTGATGGCTTTCTCAAGCTGAGTGCTCCATCACACATGCTGTGCTTAGAGGTACAGTGTGGTGACAGACCTAGCTGAGAAGGGAAAATAGCTGCTTCCTTCCCAGATGATACTCTGGGTGTAAAAGACACAGGATAATCTGTGCTCAAAATGAAGTTGCAAATGCAAAGAAAATAGTCACAATGTAATAATAATTCTTTCCTTGTACACCTTTTCGCCATTGTTTGGGACTGCAGGAGGCAGTGTTTCAGATCCAGGAGTTAGAAATCAGGAATTTGATATGCTGAAGTATGATTGTAATCGGAGAGGAGACTTTTAAATAATGCTTTATTTGAAAACTGAAAATTTGGCTTAATGCACTTTGTAGTATATGTATCAAATCTTTATATCATCCTTCAAGCAAGACTTGTGAAGACTTGTATAGAGAATTTGTATCTCTTGTTTTCAGCTAATTTTTAAAAGCTAACTACAGGAAAACAATTGAATGGAATATGATACACATATCTTAAAAGTTTTGGGGTTTCTGTTGTTTATTACTAGGTATTCAGGAAAGAATAGAGTCTTTTAATTTAGAATAACATCAGAACTCAACAGACTAATAAAGAAGTGTTTTCCCTAAAATAATATTTTTTTCATTAAAAATAAGCAGCTTTTGTCTGTACCATTTTCATTGAAGGTTGTTACTTGTGTAGTTAATTTGCTGGAATTGTGTCAGTGTAGCTTCTTTTGTTGGTCAGAGGCAGGGTTGGCAATGATAATAAATGAATAGCATTATGAGACAATACCAGATGTTCTCAAGTGTGAAACCCATGTTTATATTGTTTATTTATGGACTACTTAATTAGAAAAACCTTAGAAAAGTATCATGTTAGCCATAAAACTACACTGTTCATCTTTGACTAACATGTGCCTGAGAAAGGGGAGATAGATATCTTAGCTCTCCCCTTGAACTGAGACACTTCTAGGCTTCCATTCCACATCTATGTTGACCAAGAAATAATCCCTCTCCTTTTAAATTTAGAAAACAGAACTTTAATTAGGAAATACATATGTATATATATACNGCGCAGAAGCCCCAGCCACTTCCCCCGCCCCTCTCCGAGCCATTCTCCCTCCCCCTCCCGGCCTGGGGAGAGACCAGAACGAAAGGCCCTAGCTAAGTGATTAACATCAGGATATGAATATTCATCTTGCCCTTTGTTAACCATCTTTATAGACTAAGGCGTTGCCTGCAAGCTTTTAGGAAGGAATTCCAACAGATTGTTGAAACTATAACAGAAGACTGGTTACTACTGACAAGGCCTGAGAGAACCAGCAGGAAGAATGTTTAAATTTTCGTGTATGGTTTGTAAGAGACAATTAAATGAAACACAATTAAATGAATAAAAATCAACCCCCAAACAAACCAACCTGAAACAAAATATCATAGAATCATTGAATTATTTGGGTTGGAAGGGACTCTAAAGATCATTTACTTCCAAACCCCCTGCCATGAGGGTTTCACTAGACCAGGTTTCTTTCAACCTGGTCTTGAACACTGGAAGGGATGGGGCATCCACAGCTTCTCTGGGCAACCTGTGCCAATTCCTCACGACCCTCACAGTAAAGAATGTTTTCCTAATATCTAACCTAAATCTATTCTCAGTTTAAAGCCATAACCCAAATATCAATACAGGTAATCTTTTTGTCAATTTGGAAACAGTTGAAAATAATGGTGGTTTCTTGGAATATATGCTCATTTTTAACATTACCCATCAAATCACTGTACAGAAGTAGTACTGCTACAGTTACAGTTTAAGAAGAAACTGAGATACAGAGAGGGTAAGCAGCTCCTTAAACACAGCAAATATACCACTATATGTATCGAGTTCAGAACCTAAGCAGTGGCAGAGCTCCAGGCTGCCTGACATGAGCTTTAGAAGAGGACTTGAGCAGATCAAAGAAAGGGAGGAAAGTAATTTAAAGAATGCATTTGAAAAGTTGTGTGTAAAATGAGTTTGAGCTGCTGTTGTAGCCCAGTTTTAAGACTGATGGGGTAGGTGGAAGGGTTCATTTGAAAGATTTTCTCTAGAGCTGGGCTGAACAATACTGAAGCGATAATTTTCTGCGGAAAGGTGATATTTATTGTCTCTAAAAGACAACCACTTTTCAACAGGAGTCAAAATAAACCCCAGTTAGGAGTAAGACATGTTGCACTATCATAGATGTTGCTTTTATGGCTCCAACAACCAGGTGAGCCTAGTGGCTGTGGCTGTCAGGCTGGTTCCTCCTCAGCAGAGAGCCCAAAATAAGCTTCGGCTCCTTTCCCACCTCCCTGTAAAAGTATGAAATGATTTCTGTGTGTAGACAAAACAAAAGGCAATTATCTTGGGCTGCTGTCAAACACTTACTAAACCAACTTATAAATACCTCCACCCATCACTTTGAAATTTCAAACTCCCTCCTAAAACTTTGGGATTCTCTCTCCATCTCACAGGACAAGTAAAGAAGTCTTCACTCATAATGTATTTAACAAAAAAAAAAAAAAAAAAGCATGTTTGACACTGGATTTATGTTTTCCATAGAGAAGTGTGCCTACAAGTTGGGGATTAGCCATTTAAGCTTTCCAAATGCAATTTAAATTGCAAATGTAAACTATCAAAAGGAAACACTTGTAAGTATTAAATCAGTCAATGCTGACTTTCAATGAAATCAATAATTTGTAACAGAACAATGAATTTATACCATCCAATCAAGACAAATAAGGAGTATCTTCTTATTATCATAGACACAATAAAAAGGCTTGCACAGCATTCTTTAGTTTATTTGTCTTTCATTCTGCACCATAAAGATAACAGAAGTGTAGTGTTCTCTTAGAACATTGTTTTACTCTCTCTGTTTTTCATCACTGTAGTCTGAAGTATATTCGTTTTTAATTTGCTGATGGAAACCCTCAATTAGAATTAGCTTGAGTGTTGTGGGAGGATAACAGTAATAGATATGAAGGGAACAGAATAGTATCTAGCATAAAGTAATGATGCATTTATTGCGCATCTCATTAACTTGGTGCAGGGCTTACAGTTGTGTGGAAAGTTGGGAGAATAGGAGGATTTGGTTAGGGAACCATCTAATTATAGTCACTCATCTTAGAATGAAGGACTGTACTTCTTTGATAAAAATATGATTAAAAGAAAAATATTTTTCCAAATGTCAACATCTTATATACAGGTAGAGCCTATGACACCCTTGTCATTTACTGAGTCTGTCAAAGGCTCATAAAACTTTCCATGGGAAAATAAAAAAGAAACAACCAAAAAAGAGGAGTGGCCTTATAGCTTCTATAACTTTTAAAAATGCTTTTTTTTTTTTTAATTCTATAAGCTTGTATACAAGTATAAGCACTTGTAATTATTCCCATTAAAAAAAAAAAAAGAATTCTCCCTTTCGGATCCCAACTTTTTAATAAAATTTATCATGGTAACATTTTCATTATGCTGGTTTTCTACTTCTCTAATCAAGACAATTGTCATAAAAACAATGAAGCCAGACATCAAGCTAATATCACTGAGAGCAGTGAGAACTTGTTGCTTATCACAGTCTGAAAATATCCTTGTCTCTTAGTAAGTGTCGCTTCAAAGCTTTTTTTGTTGTGGACATATGGATGGACCCTGGACATTTAACTCTGTAGGACAGTTAGGAACAGGAGGCATTCCTAACAGTTGGTGTTCCAGACAGTTAGTAACAAGGATGGATGCAAACAGATTTTTTATTTTCATGTGCAAATATGTTTCATGTGCATATAAATATATAGGTAGATATATTAATAATTCTATGTTTTTGCATTTTAAAAGGCCTAAAATAATACAATTTTTGAAAGCTGAATTTTCTTTAAGGACAATAAAAATGATTCTGAGTGTTGGGGTGGGGGGTTTGCACATAAATAGCTTGATCACCAGTGGTAAAATTTTTAACCAGCTATAATGTGTTTTCTGTAAATCATTAATAATGTGCCATTCTGAGTTCTCTAGTGTTTATAGTGGGGTTTATTTTAATCTTAAGAAACAGGCAAAATTTTTGAAGATTTACCATATGCTTGCAATAAAAGAAGAAAAAAATTGTGTAATTAAGTCAGTCAGAATGATTTAAAACAGTCAGATCAACCTAGAGCCCTTCCTGCCATCTACTGTACAGCAGGTATGTAATTTTTAATTAATGTTTAAAATGCAGTTCACTTTTATTTAATATTTAATGTATATCTATAAGCAAAATAGGTAATCTAACATAAATGATTTCTCCATTAAAGAATATGCCACCTTAAAAGTATAGGAAAGAGGAAATACAAACACAAAGATTGCTTTGTTCTGTTTTATAATAAAAATAAATCTTGTTTCACCTTTAACTATAGTAACATTTCATGTGAGACTAGCATCAGAGTAATTGGGGCAGTAATATTTTTAAGATGAAACCTGCAAAACATAAAGTCTAAACTAGGTGACAATTCCATGCAGGCAGGCAGTTTCTGAGTGTTGCTTTTGAAATCCAATTGTTTTGCCAGATCTCTGACTCAGTAATAAAGGAAATGATCTTACGGTTGAGAGTAATTTAATCAGGACTGTAACATTTGTGTCTGGCTTACCCAAAAATAGTCTGCACTTTGTAAAGCCACTTATCAAATTCCTTAACTATAATTAGATTTATTTACTTACTCATTTGAGTGTTGAACTGGAATTAATAACAAAATTTAAAAAAAATAAAATTCCCATAGCTTTTATGTTTATACACAGTTTATACACACTGTTTTAATAAAAGCAACAGAACAGAATCAATTTAGCCATGTGTGCTATATTTATCCCTCCTGTTGGGAGGAAAAAAAAAACACCTCTGAAATATCCCATGTGGTCATTTAGAGGGAACAAAATACAGTTTTGTGTCATGTAAATTAAATCTGAGCATGTATCATTTTCCCCTCTTATCAGGAGACACATTCAGCAGCACTGACTCTCTGGTTGGAGTATGAAGAATCTTGAATACTGCATGAATTTTTATTATGTCTTGAAGTACTTCTGAGCTTTATTGTTGTATCTCAAAAGCTAAATACTGTATAAATCTGAATGAAGAGTTTTGTTGTTATTGGATTTCTTGTTGGTGGGTAGGGATATGCTAGTTTTGGGCTTTTTGTGCTGATTATACCCTGACACTGGATGAACAGTAAGGGTCATATTAAAAAAAACAAACAAACCCAAAACAATAAAAACGAACTGAAAACCCCTCAACAATCCCAGCCTCACCCCCTTCCCCCCAAAAAAAGAAAAAAAACAGGTGCAAGCATTTTTATTTTACTTTATCCCTGTTGTGACTTTTCTGACTGCCTTACCTGTTTTGCCACTTTAGAGAATCTGCTTGATCTAGGAATCAGTCAGATTGAGAGTATTGAGTATGGGCTTTGTTCTTAGTGGGTGCTCTGTAAATTGTAATTCATAGTCTTGGGAAGAAACTATGGAAGTGTAGGAACTAAATTTTAGCAATATGATCCAACCTTGAAATTTTTTTAGATTTTTTTTTATCTCCAAAAGTCTAATTAGGGGAGAAAAACCCCAACCTGTAAATGTCGAATTTTAAACTTTTAAAAAATGAGAAATATGAAAGGAAGTCTGTTTTGACAATGATCTGTGTAGAAAAAAGAGAATAAATAATGAGAGCTGAGCTTAAAGTGACAACCTTAGATTCAGTGTCTTTAGGAATGACAGGCAATGCTGACTTCCTGTTATTTACTGACAGAGGAGGCTGGTGACCATTAGTAATGCCTTTTCAGAAACTGAAACAACCTTGATTTGATCATTAATAAAGCAGTGATAAATGTCTGCTAATGCAGACAAACTTTAAAGCAAGCTTCAGTTTTCAGCTTGGACACATACTAATTTGAGCAAATGGATACATATTGAAAGATAAGGTAGACAGAAGCAGCAAAAATATTAGAAAACTAATCATCTTCAGTGAATAGGTACAATTGTCTGCAGATATTCAGATGAACAGTGCTGAACACTGAAGGCAGTGGAAAAAAGATTCCAATCCCATACATGTTACCGAAGACTGATAGAATTTGCTCCCTCTTGGAACTGAAGAAATGTAGTCAAGCATGGAAATCCCCTTTGTACAGGCAAATCATGCTGGCATTAAGAGAACAAAATAGTATGTAAATTTTCCTGGTTGAGTTGTATGAATGTGACTTTAGCGATGGCATTGACAGAGTATTTCACATGAGACTAAGAGTTCATAGATGCTTCTCTGATACTGGATTAAAAGCCAGACTTTCTGCATAACAGAAATTTATTTTTCTTCTTTGTTTGTGTCTGCTTATGTAGAGAAAGTACTGCTAGCAAAGAGTTGTGTAGTGCAGAAGATCCTCATCCAGGCCTGGTACATGTTTCTGAGTGCCACCTGCTGGCTTTAGCCTTTATACAGTCTCAGTATGCTGAGATTGTTCTGAAAGTGTGTGTACTGTTGTGTCAGGTGCCAGTTCCTAGGTACAGTTGTAGAGAATACAATTCTCTCATGCCTGACAGCTATTTTAGGGACATCAAGACAACTGTGTATTCATTCCAAGACTTTCTTGGTATCCTCATTTCACTAAATAAAACTCTAGGTATTACTTCTCATCTTTACTCTGCTATTCTATGTGATAGAAAGATGCAGTAAGAGAAACAAAACAAAACGAACAAACAAAGTCTCATAATTCTGGTTAGGAACAGTTTAGCTTGAAAGCATGCTGCCTGCATTGTTGTGCAAGAGTGCTCTTGCTGAGCTATCTGCTCTTGTGCCTAGGTATAACTCAGGAAAATAGACAGTAAAAGTAATGCCCATGTTAATGCATGTTAATGCTTTCATGATCCCATATAATATTTGTGCATGGCATGTGTGCTCTGTTTGAAAGGGTAGAGAATAGGCACATCCTAAAAACACATCTTGTGGAAATATAGGTCTGTCTACAGCTTCAGTTGTAACAACATGTTTGAGATGTTGATAAAACAAAATTTAGATTATTCCCTGTAGCAGTCTGTTCCGAACAGACACTGTCTTCCTCTGTGTATGGGAACTTCCATGATGAAAAGCACTTGTTTATTCTCCTAATTCCCATGAAGAGCAGGCAGGAGCAAAGTGACTGGTAACTCAAATCCATGTAACTCCCACTGGATTTCTATTTTCCAGCTGCCAGGAGACAAGCTGTCTCTTGTGGTGTCAGTCTCTGAGGAGGCCTCCATGTTGTCTGTGATATTCATTACATACGTGCCTGCACAGCACTTTTCAGTTACTCTAATCTGGAGAGATGCCCATCACTTCCTGAGATATTTGTTGAACTAGATGAACAAATTCAAAAATATAAAATGTTGGAATTGAATGAGCTATGAATAACTAAGAAAACTGATTTTGTGTTTTTGCAGTCCCTGTTCAAATACTTCTCTTTTGAAACAATTTGAGAGATAAATTCCTTTGTTTTTAAGTGCTGAGAATTTAAAATATTATGTCATTTGAATTTTGTTTATTGAGATGGGTTTTTTGGTGTGGTTGGTTGGTTTTTGTTTGTTGTTTTTTTCCTTTTTGTCTTGTTTTTATATTTATGTTTTGGTAACTAGAAATTTTTTGAGTGTGCTGTGACACTTATTGTATCTTTTTTAATGAAAATTTTCCAGCAGTTAAAAACTAGCTGACTTACAGGGGAAGAGAAAGCAGCTGTAATATATAATGAAACAAATGGAAATAAAAGGAAAGTTGATAGTAAAGAATAAACAAATATAAATGAGGAGTTAGAAATTGAAGATATTTGTAAAGGAAGCAGAAGGACACAAGAAGAAACTTATGGCCATTTGATTAAGGACTTTAAAAAGTCTTTTAAAGTAAAAAAACCCAACATGCTGTTATTGACTTGTTATTACGTGGAAAAGGCAGAAATGCAGGAAAAGCAGAGGTAGTCAACAAACATTTCTGTTAATGTGGTTAACAGACTATTTCTCTGAATTCTGTGCTAACCTGTTCCAACAATCTGTTGGAATTCCTTCCTAAAAGCCTGGAGACAATGCCTTAGTCTGTAAAAATGGTTAACAAAGGGCAAAATGAATATTCATATCCTGATGTTAATCACTTAGCTAGGGCCTTTTGTTCTGTTCTCTCCCCAGGCTGGAGGGGGAGGGAGAACGGCTTGGGGAAGCGGGGGGAAGTGGCTGGGGCTTCTGCGCTTTTCCTGTGCAGGTCAGGAGCTGCAGCGATCGGTGGAGTGAGTGAGGCAGAGGCACAGCAGTATCCGGCATCACTGGATAACTGAGACACTATCTTCTCCCTGACTCGACTGTTTTTAATCCATGGGCGACCATGAGCATTGCGGGAGCTGCCATGGAGAGGAGAGGGAGCACGCCTGTCTCCTGTACTTCAGAGATAGGGCTCCTTCTGCTGCTCTCGTCATTGACATCACTGCAGTGGACCTGGTGACCTGCCATACCCAGAGAGAGAGAGGCCATTGTCTGAGGTGCGACATCGCCTCCTGCTGTCTGTAAATATAACTGCATCCCCTGGGAGAGAGAGGACAGTGACTGAGGCGTGACATCAGCACCTGCTCTCCTTAGATACAATTGCAGTCCTTTTTTTTGGGGGTAGCCAAAAGACCTTTTAACTGTTTGCCTTGTCAGTTGGGGGGGAGGTTTATTACAAGCTGTTGGTGTTTGGTCCTTTTGGATATACATATATATGTATTGTAGTTAAGAACTGTTATCTTTTTTTCACATATATATATATATATATTTATATATATACTTCCTAATTAAAGTTCTGTTTTCTAAATTTAAAAGGAGAGGGATTATTTTCTTGGTCAACATAGATATCTTAGTTCCCCCTTGAACTAAGACACCTGTCCCCCTTTTTTCCACTAAGACATCCTAGTTTGCCAGCTAAAGGCTATTCAGTAATCTCTGGGTCGATTTAGGTGGCATAGGAAACAGTGCTACCAGGGAAATTGTAGATTAAGCAGAAATAGGTGGGGGTTAGCAGCAGCAGAGGAGCTGTAAGGTGGCAAATAATTAGAAATGAGATGAGGGAAAAAATTACTTAAGTGAAGATTTTGGATTTGTAAGCCTTTGTTTTGAACAGATTTTAATTGGTACCTATGAAACAGAGCAAGGCCCCGAAAAGGTTAACTCCTGTTTAGGTTAACTCAGAATGAAGATCTTGCTCTCAACCCAAAAGAATGCACACACAGCAATGAAAAGAACAGAAAGTAAAGAACTAGCAGATAGGAAGAACACAGAAAGTACCAAAAAGAACATAAATTACTAGTGTAATAGATAAGAAGCGAAAGTAAGAGCTTCATTCCAAAATTGTCTGGCAACACCCCCGGGGAGTCAGCCAAATCAAGAAAGGTAAAAAGTTCAGGCCTGAGGAAGACTTCTTACTTCATCCAAAGACCCCCAGAAGACCCCAAAACATCTCCCCAAAAGAGGACTCCGCCCAGACTCCACCCCGAATCCGCCTCTTATGAATATTATAATTACATGTTGCAATCCTATGAATATGTCTGTGAAGATGTTGTAACCTCTCCTGAAAATTGTATAAATTACCTAGTTTTGTGCTAACAACTCGGAACTCTTTGTCCAGCGTGAGCTGGGGGTTCCCCAACGTTGCAATAAATACCTTTGCTGTTTAAAGGCTTAAAACTCTGTCTCTAAACAGTTTTATTAGGCCTTTTTGGGCTTCACCTAGAGACTTTTCTCCTTAAGCTGCCAAATTGCTGCTGTCCCTTCAAATCCCTAGGTACCTTAGTAGTCTGCACACTGGGAAGCAAACAACTTTGCCTTGTCTCTGCTCTATAAGACTGATATTGTCCCCTTGCAACACTTTTTACTCCCTAAGCAGGAGTTTCATCTATTACTCCCTTATTGTCTCACTTACTGCCTTTCCCAAGTAGGGCTCATTGCATGTTAATGTGCAAAATTCAAAGTTAATGCTAATTCAGAATGCTCTGCTTCATTCTCTGTGGAAAAGGAACAGGGTGATAGCCATGTGATGATGCTGAAGCTCAAATACCTTGCTTCATCAATTAATGAGGATGAAAATGGGCTAACCTTAAATGCTGCTAACCTTAGACCTTTCAAAATCAATATTTCTTTATAGTATGTCCAAATGTTGCAGAAAAACTATCCCAGAGGATATTGTTTTTCAATAAAATTCGCACTGGAAAAATCCAGAAGGTGAGAAGAAATCTATTGCTGAGGAAATATTTTGAAAGGGTGAAAGAGGTTACACTGATAATTATAGGCCTGTCAGACTGATACCCTTCTTAGGCAAAATAATGGCATTGCCAATATGGGACTCAATTATAAAGAATGAAATAAAGGTAATAATTATTGTTAGACTTGGAGAACACAGATACTGTAAAGGTGTTATGACACCCTTTTGATGAGATTACAGTTTGGGTTGATAGATCTAAGAGAGCTGTTGATGTAGGAAGGCTTTTTTATGGCAATGAGGGACTTGGGAGGGCAAAGAATTTTGATTAAGCAAGTAGAACAGTACAAAGCCCCAGTAGATGCTGCATGAATGAAGAGTGGCTAAATGAGTGTTGAGTAATCATCATGCAGGCACAGGTGTTATGGTCTTAGGAATGGCCAGACAGTGTTCCAAGGCCTGTCAGCGGCCTGGAATAAACACCATCCATAGTGACACAACATGCAGATGGTACAAAGACTGAGAAATCTGAACACAAAGAGCTCAGATTCTCAAGTAATAATTTCTAAATATTTTATAAATATTCTAAATATTTTGTCTGCACAATTGCTTATCTTTTTGATCACTTCAATGCTTTTGTTGTTGAATACCACTCTATAGCACACTTGCATTCCTTCTCAGTGGGAATGAATTATATTTCTTATTTTAATCAGCTAAGTAGATATAAAATTAATAAAATTAACAATATCTTATTAGACCTTCATTATTTATCAATCTTTTCAAATATTTAGTGAATATACCACATGTCTGTATTATATTTTTTCTGTCAAACGCTGTAGGAGAAGTAGTCAAGCATTGTAAATTCCAATTTGTATATTACTATTCTGATGTTTTGTCCTCTTATAAGTATTTTTGTTCATTTTGCACTTACTATCTATGAACATCTAAAAATGTCTGTCTTTATAATGAATTGTTTACTTCTTATTTTTGTTTATTGTTTGGCTGTTCAATTTAGAGGTAGATTGGCACACCTCCTTTTTTTCTCTTCTACTTGTTAGCAGGGAGTCTTTAATCTTTTTTTACTAATCACAATATCTTATTTTCCCAGTGGGACTCAGTCTGAGCAGAAAATTAGACTCACATCAGGCAGGCTGTGCTTATAATGATGCTGAAGATAACATAAAAAATTGGACATTCCTGCTCCACATATGGTTTTAATTATTGTAGCTTTTGGAATGTAATTAAAAAAATACACTAATGAATTGAACAGAGGTTTAAAAACCTGCTTTATCTTTTAAAATAGAAGTACTGCAGTCCAAACATGGTTTAAATAATTTGCTGTATTTAAAAAAGTGTAGTAGGAACTATTTATTGAATAAGAGGTTGTGAGTATTCTTATTAATAAAAATGTAGATTTATTAATTTCTTATTTATCTTTGTACTCAGTGTACTAGGCTGGCTAAATAAGAAAAATGTTTTGTAGTTATTTGCTCACCAAACTGATCACCAAAGAATCTTATTGTAGCCATAGAAATATTTTTTTCCTTGCTACTTTTATTGTCTTGAAGTTATGGATTAGTGCATACAAGTATAAAACCTAAGATCTAAGATTAAATATTTTCTTTGGAGTACAATCAAATATATTGCATATATACATTTATATGATGTTTTAGTTTCTAGAATAACATCATAATTTACCACCTGATTTAATATAACTTTGAATTCAAGCATATCTTTAACAAAATGTCAGTTAAATTTGTTCTTGTATGAATGCAGAATTTGCACAGATTTGTCTTTTAATTAAAGATGGTCATAAAATGAAAGAAAATAATTATGATTATGAAGTGGTTAAACATGTTATTTTATTTTAAAATTAATTTTAGATGTATCTTTAGAATAATGATATGCTACATATTCTGTAAGATTTCTTTTTTTTCCAGAACAGTCTTTGACAGTAAGCTGTCAAATGTAAGATGATTAATGATACTTTCCAGACAGTTTGGTGAGTACCAGATAGAGTGATAATCATAGACTTGCAGGGCTGGTCCTAAGCCTCCAGCTTGAAAAGTCCTGCAGCGTCACAATAAGGAGTTTTGGGGCTCCGTGTGTTTCAGCAGGTATGGTCTTGCTGCACACACAGTACAAAGGTGCTTTGTACACCCTTATTAAAGCATACTAGAGATCTATACACAGTTAACAGGGGATCAGCCAGGTTCAAATTTACTTCTTCATCAAGATTTGGAACAGGTCCAGTGATGTTAACCTCGTTAGAAGACCTTTGTACGCTACAAACATCCTAAAGCATACACTTGAGGAGTTCACTACTTTTATTCTTACTGGTTTTGGATCTTGCCAAAATATGATTGTGGTTTGCATACATAGATTTTTTTTAATTTTATTTTTCTTCTCAAAACCTTTATAAGTCAGCAAACAGTATGTTCTACATTTTAGGGAGGCATAAACTTTTGAAAATCTGTATCAACAATGACACAGAGATAATTCTGAATTCTGACCTCATTAAGAACAATTGTGGGATACTTCTGGTTTTCTCTGGTAGAAAGTTGCTGCATGATTGCTGCCTTTACTTCCTGGTGAACCATTGAACGGTCCTGATATTTGTCTTTTGGAGGGCAGAGGTGAAAGCTAAATTGGAATGAAGGTAGGAATCTTGAAATAGTAAGTTTTATGAAAACCCGAAGCTGAGAAGAAGAGAAAAATGCCATATTTATCCTTCCTATACTCTGAGGAATATCCAGGAACAATTCAACTGTTATACTCTGTTCAGCCACAGGCAGCAAGTCAATCAGTGTGAAAATAATTGTCACTAGACTACATGTGCTATTGGCCAGTGACAAAGTCATAGGGATGCTAGGAATGATGATGTGGAGCACAGGGGGGCAAAAGAAGAGATGAGACAAAAGATGACTTTATGATAGTAGGGGAATGTATGGATAGTAGGGGACTTTATGACAGTATACTTTATGATAAGGGGAAGAGAAGATATACATCCATAAGAAAATCTGCCTAATCAGTCTTTCAGAGCTCAGAAGTTCTCTCAAAGTGCTAATCATGATAGTTTTGTAACAATGAGGCTATTGGAATGATAATGACACACCTCTTGATATTACAAATGAAAAATATAGTTCTGTGAACAGGTTTTGGTGTGTGAAGGAGGAATGCAGTTCCAAATTTTGTAATTTAGGCTACAGAAACATAAATTAATGAAGTTAGATTCAAGAGATTATTTTGAAATGACTGCTGGATTTGGGGAATGGGGCTGTGGGAATGTATATGCCAGTGCAGTAATGGATTGTTGTGGAGAGTTGTAACAAAGCCAAGATGGAGCCAGCCGTGTGAACACTGCGTGCACACCGTGGGCACAGTATGTGTTGGGAGATGATTGGTGAAGGGGACACATGCTGCATGCTGGTTAGAGGAAGTGTGCTTGCATGTCACATGCTGATTGGAGAACCATAACAGAAACTGAAACTGAATTGGGTATAAATACATGCATGTGCTAGACAATAAACAATTTTTTGTTGCATCACAATGAGTTGTCCATGACCCATTCATTACAAATGGTGCCCTGAATCAGGGACTTCAAGAGAGACATCAGGAGTAAGGATGCCTCTCCGGTAATGGAGCCCAGCTGAACCAAGGTAATGGAGGAATTTCTCTGGGACAACACATACACCCATCTCCTTCTAGAGAAAACAGAAAAAGACAGAAGGTGAGCAGCTGGGAACATGGGAGACAGATTATCCCAGGAACAAAAGCAGAGCTTAGAGGCTCCTAGCTGCCTGATGCACACACAGAATCGAGAAATATCCAACATGAAATTACTAACATTTTTAGACTGGATTATTTTGCATGTACTGAATTCCCACAGGACGGGACCCTCCAGGTAAGCGTTTGGCATAATGTTGGGCAGAAAATTTTTGAGAAGCCTGAATCTGGGGACCCAAAGATGTGCAGGCATCTGACCGCATGGGGGGAGGTGATGTCCATGTTAAAGGCAGCCCAAAAGAGGCAGATACCTGCTGCAGTTATGGATTCTGTTTCCCCTGACCCTCCTGAGATGGAGGAGGAGGATAAAAGTACAGAGAGGCTCTCTGACTGGATGGCTGGGGAAATGCAGGACAGCATGCCACTTGGGGGGACATGACACCCCTCACTGCCACACTCTTTCATGTTCCTGACTGTGAATTGGGACAGCAAACATGACGATTCCTTAGTTCCCGGATTGGTGAATGCATGCTGATCTTTGTGTAAGTAAGTGGGAAAAATGTCAGGAGCAAGTGTTGCGCATGGATGACTGTAAATGGGAACCAGGAGGGCAAGACTGAGTGCCCTGATAAATCAAACTAATGTGAGTCCAAAGTTTAGTCAGTGAGCTTGTCCCAGCCACCAGTGGCAGGGCACAGGTGGCCACGGAGGGAGCCAGACCCTCAGGGCTGGTGCTGGAGGTCAAGGAGCCTCCTCAGGGAGGGGGAAGGGATCCAGAATGGTCTGCAGGTGTGAGCACATCAGCTTCATGCTGTGGNTTCTGGAAAGTGAGCGAGTTTAGCGAAATTATTCCTCTCGCTCCCAGTACTGTAAATAACAAATACCTTCTACTCAAAGATTAAAAAAAGTCTCCGAGTAGTTTTTATTAGACTAGGTTTCCTGGCATCAGAGAAATGCCTCTGAAGTGGTTCTGATTTTGCTGCAACTGGTGGAGGGGGCAACTTGCCTCCAGTTTACTGCAAAAAAGCCCCAGAGATGGTGGACTCTTATAGCATGGGGAATTTGCATAGAGCGGGAGCTTTGATTGCACCGGAGGATAATGTGATCTGCAAAAATGGAATTTTAGCAAAAGAAAGTAAAATAAAACAATGGTAGAAACTTTCTTTTGTTAAAATCTATCCTTGCAAAAAAAAAATGCAGTTAGATGTCACAAAAAAGAAGTAATTTATTGCTTAGCAACTAAATAGAAAAGCCTAACTGTTGTGTGCTGAAAGTTTATTTCCCTGGCAGTTTCTTGTGACTGGGGGTGGGAGGTAGATCCGTTTTGTTTTCTGTCTCTGTCCTGGGGTGCAGTGTCCCTACCTCGGCTTGAGGGGAGAGATACTCCTGAAAGCCAAACCCCTGTCCTCTCTCACTTTGGACTTCCGTGCCTCACAGGAGCTTGGGGGGAAAGAGTTTTGTTGTTAAACTTTGTTTGCTTCTACTTTTGTGGGGGAAGGGAAGTTCCCTGTTCCAGTGATCTAAGAGCGAGGCAGAGAAGTTCCTTGTTAGTCTACTAAAGTGAAAACAAATAATTTATGGCTAATAACCTAGAATGTTTTGAGTTTTTCTTCATGACTTAGGATACCAAATGCATGCCTGTACAAGAAGTTTGAGCCACTCTAATGAAGTGAAAAGTCAATTTCTCTATGTACCTGCACTTGGGCAAAAGTAATCCAGAAACAGAAGACAGCTGCAACAGAATTAAACACTGTAAAATAAACGTGTGCTTAACATTTGCTAATTAGCTAAACAAAAAAGGGGGAGATAGAGGAAGCCAAATGTTAGAATAAGAAAAAAAGAATTGCTAAGCTCTTGGTTTACAATCACAATACATAGCAATTTAAAAGTTCCAAAGTCTGTCTGTGCGAATGATAAGGTCTGTATGTGTGAGAGGCAGCTGCTGAGTGTGAGTTTGTGTGAATATGTGAGTGTGCGTGAATGTGTAACTACAGATCTATTCTGCCTTGTTTGCTTAATCACTCCCAGCTAAAAGCTAATTGCATGTAAATCCTGTATCATTAACATTAAAGTGACTTATTTGTAGAGGTGGTTTGCCTGGTTAAAAGTTCTTGGGATTGGATCTTGGATTAAATGGTTATTAATGTTGGGATTTTTGTATTGGGAGCATTTGTTTTGCTTTGTATTCCTTATTTGTTATCCTGTGTTCAATGAGTGTTTGATCTTAGTTTTAATCATGTCATGACTATGCAACTGAATACAGTGTTCACCCTGCAGTTGTTAAACAAAAAAGTGAGAAATGTGGAAAGTCATGACAAAGCCAAGATGGAACCAGCTGCATGAACACTACATGCACACTGTCTACACACTGTGTGTTGGGAGCTGTTTAGTGAAGGGGATGCATGCTGCAGGTTGGTCAGAGGAAGTGTGCTTTCATGTCACATGCTGATTGGAGAAGTGTAACAGAAACTGAAACTGAGTTGGATATAAATAGGTGCACGTGCTAGACAATAAATGATTTTTCGTTACACCACATAGAGGAGTCCGTGACTAATCTGTTACAGATTGTGTACGCCAGTGCAGTAATGCAATGCACTCTAATGCCAGGTTGCTGCATAATTCAGATCACTCTTTGAAAAACGCTTTAATGGATCTCTTCATATCTTTCCACTGCAGAGTTTGTGAGTTTGTGATACTTTGCTATAAAACACTTTTTTTTTTGTTTGTTTGTTTAGAGAGGAAAAGAGATATCTGCATAAAAAATTAGGGAGAAATATATTCTGTATTTACCATTTATAGAAATTCAGGTAGGATAGCTGAGTAGTAGTATAATTTCCCATGTAATAGTATAATATCTCTTCTCCACGGACACCCCCTTGTCACAGGGGAGAAGCTTGTGTGCCCTTATGAGATTGTGAGCTGTGCTGGTGGTGGTACATGCCTCCAGTAGGGTCTCTCATGCTAGTCAGGTCTCAACTGGAGGGTCAGACAAAGTGTGTCCACGGGCAGCATGGACTCGCGTCCTGAGAACTATCCTAGGAGAAGGACAACTCTAACTTCAAACCTGGGCAGATGGAGCTCACTTAGCCCTGTAAAGCCATTCGCCTAAGAGAAGGATACTCTAACTAAACCTACATCCCGAGGAGTTCGTTGTTGCTGTCCGAGCTTGCTAGGCCCTGGCAGATGAACCTTAGGAGTAAAGGGTGGAGGCAGTGCTGTGCACGCTTTGCCTCACCTAAAAAATCCACTGTGCAGGCTTTAAGGGATCACCCACATTTGCAAAAGCCCTGTAGTGACAGGTGGGGGACGAAATGGCAGGTGATAAGGTGCACTGGAAGCCACAGCCCCAACCCTGAATGCATGTGGTTCAGGACATTGGTCGCTTGAGTCTGACCCTGGAGAGGACAGTCTGGTTCAGCAGCATCCTGAGTGACCAAGCAGCCTTGGTCAAGGAGAGCACTGCTTGCTCCACATGAAGAGAGGCCTCAAAAAGGTGTCTCTAACCAAAGCTCATCTGCACCCTTCACTCAGTTGGCTAACCGCACCCAATGGGCATCTTCTTTGCAGTCAAACACAAAGGCAAATAGTCAAAGGCATACACCTGCCTTCAAAGGTGCGTTCAAACAGAAAATTGTATGTTGGAACATCAGAACCATGCTCGAGTCTGCAGATGGTGGACATCTCGAGTGTTGTTCTGCTCTAATTGCCCACAAACTGTCACAACTCAACACTGACCTTACAGCTCTCAGTGAAGTTCATCTCCATGAGGAAGGCAGCCTTAAAGAACATGGCACTGGATACACACTCTATTGGTCAGGCAAACCCAAAACTGAAAGTCACCTTTCAGGAGTTGGCTTCATGATTACAAATCCCATTGCTTCCAAACTTGAAAATTTGCCAAGAGGTCATTCCGATCACATTATCTCCTTACGCCTCCCACTACAGAACAAGCAGCGTATGGTCTTCAGCGTGTATGCCCCAACTCTCCAAGCTGACCCTGCTGAAAAAGACAAATTCTACACCGACCTGATCCGCCTTATCCANTATTAAAAATAGCAACCTGCAGTCCTCTGAAGAATCCATAGGGTTCTCCTCCAAGAAATACAAAGACTAGTTTGATGAAAACAATCAAGAAATGCAGGAATTGTTGACAAAAAAGAGAACTGCTCACCAAGCCCACCTTGCTCAGCCATCTTGCCATGTAAGAAAAGCAGCCTTTCATCATGCATGCAGTAAGCTCTAACAGAAACTTGGAGACATCCAGAACAAGTGGTGGATCAACCTAGCAGAAAAGTCAACTATGTGCAGACTTGTGTGACCACAGAGGATTCTATGAGGCTCTGAAAGCAGTGTACGGACCCACACACCAGGTTCAAAGCCCCCTGCTCAGTGCAGATGGCCAAATGCCTCTCACAGATAAAACCTCTCTCCTGAATCAATGGTCTGAACATTTTCAGACTCTCTTCAGTGCCAACTGTGTAGTCCAAGGCTCAGCAATTCAGCACATTACACAATAACCCATGAAAAATCAATTGGATATAGCCCCTACTATGGAAGAGACTCTTTAGGCCATACAGCAGGTAAAAACTGGCAAGGCAGCTGGGGTTGATGGAATCCCACCCGAAGTCTGGAAGCATGGAGGAAAAGCACTTCATGCTAAATTTCATGAGCTCATTTTGTATTGCTGGGAACAAGGCAAACTACCACCAGATCTCCGTGATGCAGTCATCATCACCCTGTACAAGAAGAAAGGGGAAAATCAGACTGTTCAAATTACTGAGGTACCACTTTGCTCTCCATTGCTGGTAAAATCTTTGCAAGAATACTTTTGAACAGATTAGTACCCGCTATTGCAGGAGAACATCTACCTGAAAGCCAATGTGGTTTCAGAGCCAATAGTACTGCAAACATGGTACTTGTTCTCAGACAACTACAAGAGAAGTGTAGGGAACAGAACAAAGGACTCTATGTAACTTTCATTGATGGCACCAGAGCTTTTGACACGTTGAGCAGAAAAGGCCTATGGCATAACTTGGAATGATTAGGATGTTCCCCCCCCCAAGTTCCTCAAAATGGTCATGCTACCACACAAGGATCAGCAGGGCTAAGTCAGATATGGCGATGCTCTCTCTGAGCCCTTTCCAATAACCAATGGTGTCAAACAAGGTTGCATTCTTACACCAACTCTATTCACAATGTCCTTCAGCATGATGCTCCAAAGAGCCATGGAAGATCTCAATGAAGAAAACGGCATCTACATCCGATATTGTACCGATGGAAGCCTATTCAACCTAAGGTGACTGAAGGCCCACAATACGCCCCTGAATCACCTTGTCCATGAGCTGCTTTTTGCTGATGATGCTTCCCTCGTTGCTCACACAGAAGCAGCTCTGCAGTGCTTAACATCCTGCTTTGCAGAGGCTGCTGAGCTCTTTGGGCTGGAAGTCAGCTTGAAGAAGACAGAAGTTCTCTACCAACCTGCACTTCAGGAAGTCTTCCATCATCCCCACATCATCATAGGTGAATCAGAGTTTAAGTCAGTCCAGCAGTTCAGCTATCTGGGAAGCATCATTTCCTCAGATGGTAAGATTGACAAAGAGATAGACAACAGGTTAGCAAAGGCATACAGAGCTTTTGGAAAACTCTGCAAAAGAGTCTGGCACAATAAACACCTGAAGAAAGGTACAAAGATTAGTTTTTACAGAGTCATTGTACTATCTACTCCTTTGTATAGGTCTGAGTCATGGATAATCTACCGCCACCACCTGCGACTCCTCAAACGCTTCCATCAGCGCTGCCTCTGTACAATCCTAAACATCCACTGGATTGATTATGTGAATAATGTGTCCGTTCTTGAACAGGCAGAGATCACCAGTATTGAGGCCATGCTGCTGAAAATACAGCTGTGCTGGGCAGGGCACGTCTCCAGGATGCGGGATCACGGCCTCCCTAAGATTGTGCTCTATGGTGAACTTGCCACCGGCTGCTGCAAGAGAGGAGCCCTGAAGAGGAGATACAAAGACTCCCTGAAACAATACCTCAGCCTTGACCATATTGACCAACATCAATGATCCACTCTGGCCTCCAATCGGGACAAATGGAGACCCACCATCCATAACGCTTCTGCTTCCTTTGAGAACACACACAGAATCAGTCTTGAGGAAAAAAGACAATGCAGGAAGAACCATGCCTCATCAATACTGCCCTTGGAGAGTTTCTGCTGTGCCTTTTGCAATCGGACTTGCCTTTCTTGCATTGGTCTTTTGAGCCATTAGCGCACCTGCAGCAAACATGAGGAGAGCCCTTCCCAAATCTTAATTCATGAAGCCAAGCCATGATGATCATGATGATGATGAGTATAATGTCTTCCTGACCTATGAGTTTTATAATCTACTCTTGGGAATCTGGTTCCCAAGCAAATGCGAGAAGCACACTGAGCAAACAGAAGGACCCATTGTTTTTGACAATGGCACTGACTTTTATGTCTTTCAAAACTGGATATGTATTTCCATGCTTTCCTTGCAAAGTTGTACAGTTTTAATCCAAATTTAAGTTATGAGTATCTTTAGTAAAATGCCCTTTATTTCATGGCCCCAGCAGAAAAAGCATTTTGGAGTATCAGGGTTTTCCTATTAAACCTGATTAAAATATGTATTTTACAATGGACTGAGATTTTAAATCTCTGGATGGTTATGTCTTGGCAGTGAAAGAAGTAAGGGATTTTAATAAGCAAGTAGCATACCAAATAATCAGTGTAATACACAAAGTAGTGCAATAAAATACAGCAACAGAATTTTTTTGGGTACTCACAGATGTTGTTCTGGTGTAACCTTCTCTGAGAGGTGATGTAAACTTTTTTTATTTAAAATTTTTTTAACTGGAAAGTGGTAAAGTTAACTGCAACTGCCTATAAGAAACAGAAAACTTTTATTGGTGATTACATTTCACGTAGCAGGAAGAAATTTGAAGTTTATCCATATGGAGGTGAACAAAGAACTACATCAGACTGCGAGGGAACTGGGGCAGATTAATTAGGTCCCTGAGCAGCCATTCAGGGACTCCTGGGCCCTCCGATGTGCTTCTGCTCTCACATTGTCTTTAGAGCCTGGAGTTTACAGATGCACTAAGCAGTGACCCTACTCTGCTCCTGTTACACTACATGATAAAACTCCCAGTTGAAGCAAAATTAGGCCACTACCATGCATATCTGAAAATACATCCAAAGTGTTCATCAGTGGTTACTCTGGAGCATGGACAATTAAAAATATTTGCTGCTAAGGGTATGAAACATATTCCTCAAGACATTTCTATGTCCACCAGCTCAGCATATAAATATACTTATTTTAATGAAACAGGCTTGTCTAGTACTTTAAATTCAATACAGTAAAATATGAGAGATATTCTGTCTGCATTTGCTAATGCAAGTGCATACACAGCATAGATAAAAGATAAAAATATTAATTACTTTTAAATACATGTAATTTTCCACCTGAGGACAAAAAGACAGAAAAGTGCTAGTCATGTAGCTTAATGCACTAATAGAAAGGCACTGTGGTACCACCCTGACAGTAGAGGTATAAAAACTGATTAGAGTATTTATAGCTGGTAACTTGTAAACAATCCAGACAAAGGATCATGTCTTTAGATTTTTGTAATGTATTGCACACCATTACAGTTCTGTATAAATGGTGATTACTTAGAATATATTCCATAAAATATGAAGATACCTGTTAATTTACAATCTATGGCATAGCTATGGATTAACTGTTCTTCCTTGTTTTTTCCTTTTTTTTTTTTTTTACCCATTGGCTACAGAGCTGGATCCATGGCTATCTATTATTAAAGACGGAAGAGAGGAACATTTTAGTTTTCTCACAAACTCACAGCTGACCTAGTAGAAATTTATCCTTATATTTATCCTCTGAATTTAACTTAGTGTTAGAGGAATGTTCATTTCTATGCATTATTCCATGCTGTTGCATAGAATAAGGTTCTGATAGTGATGGTATACCTGGAAATGTAACGGCAGTCTTTCAATAAATCTGCTTGTATGTCAAGAAATAGTAATTTAATTTCAGGCAAATGTGCCTGGAAGTGTTAAGTTCATTTGGGTTTGTTAGAGACAGTACCACAGCCCTTAGGTCTGGGGGTTTCCAAGGTCACAGTTTCATGATCACAGTGTTTTTTAAAGGGACAAATCAAAACAGAACTGTTTCCAAGTCATTCTTGCAAGGTATTACTTCTATTGAAGATCCTAAATCCCTCCACATATTTATGAGAACTGAGGGAAGGAAACCCTGTGGAAATGCAGTAGTAGCTAGGTTTTCTTTGCAGAAGTTGTTATTTTTTAAGCATTTAAAATGGTACCTCATGTCTTGTAAAATTACAAAAGAGTGATTCCCCCTCGTGTTGAGAAAGTGTCAGCTAGCAAACAGTCCAGTCAGGAAAATTGGTGATAACTCTGTGAGCCAGAATCTAGAATCTTTGGTACCACAAGAACACCATTGTTCTATTAATTGGTCATAACACACTCTTCTCTGTTTTTGGGGGGACTGAACACTAAAAGAAAGTGCAATTCTGATTATACTACAATATCTTAAGAGTATGTCATTTACATGTTCATTTTCATGCTGTGCCCTGTAGAATCCAACAGATGTGAATCTCTGTAAGTGTGAATAGCGTCTGGTTTCTAATCCCACCACAGCTCTGATGGTCTACCCCAGAGAACACCTACTTGTGAATAATGGTAGTCAAAGCTGTCACTAGACCTTTTTTCAGGGTGTTTATGTTCTACCTGTAGCCTTGAAGAAAACCATTCTTTGAACACTATGCTACTCATTATCCTAATGAGTTAGGAGACTAACCAGTTTTGTGGCCACTTGAATCAGTAGTTTATTTTGGGATTTGATTTGAGGTATTTAAGAGATTACCAACAGGTAATTGTTTCTTGAACAAGGGATAGATCACAGTATGTATAAATAAAGTTGGCATTTTTCCCTTTTGGAAGAAGACTGTAACATTAAAAAGATTAAAAATCTAATAAACATTAAAAGCAGTTTTAGTGCATATATATATATATATAGGTGCAGACAGGACAGTATGTCACACCTGTAGGCCTTGTCCCCATACAAAACTGCACCCATTTGATTGAACTCACATTTAAATAAATCAATTTAGTGACAATCCTGAAGCCCTCATATACCTAGTCTTAAATGGGTTTGCAAAATGCTTATATTGATTTACTTTAAGTAAATTTGTTACTGACTTAAGCTAAATCACACGAAACATGTTGCAGACCAGTTTAAAAGTGTTTACACTGTACTATTTAATTAAACAGACCCGCAAAATGAGAACAACGCAGTTTTCATGTTTAGATTTTCTGAAAGTAACTTCCAAGTTCAATGTGCATTTGCTTTCTTTTGGCTTATAGCAATACAGTAATAACTAATTATTTTACAATTAAATGTAAAGAAAGCTGTTTCTTTCACATGATGAAACAAGAAGAACTATAAAAATGAATACAATCACAATAAAATTTCAAAATACACTGGAATTTTTAGTCTGAGCCTAATTATGTGACTGAACAATTTACAGAAATTAAAAAGATAAAAATCTTTTAAGCTTGTACATTGGTTTTGTTCTACAAGATGCAAGATTACCTGTTTCGGAAGTAATTTGTTAGCAGAGGTTCCTTTCCCCCAGTGCATCATAGCCTTCTGTACCACTATACTCAGTAGTTCTAATACAATTGCTTCACCAAAAATATTGAAGAAAGTTTTCATATCATTCCTTCTTTTTCTTTTCTCTGAAACTGATAGTTGAATACAAGTTTTTTTTTGGCAGATGCTGTAGCCACCAGATCATGCAACATTTGAGTCTCTCTTGTCCAAATGAAATATTTACTTCTATAGAGTAGAACTATATCCAAAACAGAGCTTGACAGAGTGGTGACAGAGACTAATATCCAGAAGGTATCTTCTGTATCCTGGGATAGAGAAGACATAGTCATGTCCCTTCTTCAGACTTGTGAAAATTCAGCAGCCAGTGATGAAGAACTATTCCAATTATTTTCCAAATCTAAAGCCAGTGCTGTTATCTTGTGACTTCTACTGTTGGAGTTCGTTATTAAAATGAAATACTCATTGTACTTACTTCACTAATTTAAACTAGGATAATCTCCTGGGAATTAATGAATTTGGACCATACCTGGACAGAATTGTTTGTTTATCTCTGTTCTTTTTGATTTTACCTTTTGTTTTGAGCACTAATTCCACTGTGAATCTGAGGAGTTCTTTTGGAGAAAGTGTTTGTTGAAGCCAGCATGTTTCTATCAGCAGTTTTTGTTGACTGAAAAAAAAAATAAGAAAAAAAATCACAAAGTTAAGTTTATCTGCTTTTTAATTGAGTGGGCTACAAAATCATTGGAAGATAATTTGGTAAGTCTTTTTTAATTAGGATTTTGGTGGTACTTAGTGTAAGCTTCAGGTAGATACTTCTGAAGTCTGAAATTCCAAGGCAGCATGACTTGAACGGTGGTAGATATTGTACTATTTGGAGCCATTTCTGACTTCTCAAAGGACAGAACGCAAAATGTTGGGCAAATCTGCACAAGTTTAGTCATGCTTTTAAAACTTCACTTTGTAAAGCATGTCCTTGTACCGAAGAATAGGACGTTAAAGCTGAGATTATAAAATTCAGGTCCTGGCAAATGTAATGATGATACGCTTTTTTTAAATTATACGTGGGTACGAGAAACTATATTTTAAAAAAAGGCATGAGACTTATAGCTCATAGAAAAATTAAAGAAGTGAGTACAAATCATTATTTTGGGTTGTTAAAGTAGCATGTGAAATAGTAGGTGGCAAAAGGAGCAGCAATGATCCATTCATTTTGTGACTGAAGTGAACAAAATTGCAAAGAGACAGCAGGGCCACTGAAAGGATAAAACTTTGATAGAAAAAAGGGCTAAAATAAATTCTTCCCCCAAATGATTATGAACTGTGGAGGTGGTAATATTCCAGGAACAGAGAGATTTTTCTCACATTTTTTCCCTTTCATTTCTAGCACATGAAACATTAAAAGTCTTTATCACTGTATGAGAGCAGATGATAATAAGGCAATTAGAACAATCAAAAACTGACAAAGAATCATGCTCAGAAAGATCATATATTAGGCTTCAAAAATTATTAGCAATAGAAAAAAGAAGGTCTTTGACTAAGAAGATCAGTACTACAGGAGAGAAATATGTTTTTGTAGAGTAGTGGGAACTAAGGGAATGCACTTCATTTTCTTGGAAGATAAAGAAGATACAGGATATTCAGACACTAAACATGCCAATCAATGCAAGGTCTGTTGGCATTGATTTATAAAAAGGACACTGAGATTGATAACTATGTGTTACAGTTTCAAAATCTTTCATGGAATTTTTTTTTCTGTCCCTTACCAACACTGTGGTTTGGGAGTTGGAGGCCAGGATGAGACAGCTTGTTGAAGCCCAGCCCCCCACTATCTGCTCCCATAGCCAGCTAACTGTCTAAAGCCTAATCAAAGGGATGACTAATAGCTTTGCATTCCAACATGATGGCTGGTGAGAGGATTGAGAGAAGGTGGGGGGATGTGAACGTTTGAAAATTGGCCAAATGCCAAGAGCCAAAAGGCCCAGGACAAAGGCCCCAAAGGACCCTCCTGGCCACAGGGAAAAGGGGGGGGGAGGGAAATGGACGACCCACAAAACTGAACTCCAGTAGAACTAAAAGAGTTTATATATATTTACACATATATACATGCATATACAGAAGATAAAAGAGAAAGAAAACAAGTTTTCACTTCCCTCTCACCAAGGCAACTGCCGGTCCTGGACCTCAGGACACCTTCTCCCGACCCAGCTGGCTGATCAGCAGACCCACATCTACAGCCCACTCCCACACCGAGGGTGACCGCGGGGAGCTCTGCTCTCCAACACTGGTGGAAGAAGGACTGACTCCTGACTTCCGATTCCCTCTCTTTATATCTTTGCTTATGTAAAGAAATGAGATGGAATACTTCCTTAGTTATGACCCAGTTACCAGGAAAAGTCTAAACCAAAACCACTACACGGGAGAGAGAGGTTTTTCTGGTTCTGGCTACACTTCCCTCCTCTGTCTGCCTGGGTGCCAGCCTCTGCTTGCTGGGCTGGTGGAAGCACTGGGAAGGGGTTCCTGGCTCACCCCCCACTCTGCATGCCCTATATGCCATCTGTAGAGGAGTTGCTACCCCTCCCCCCCAACACTTTTGGACAGAGCTTCAGAACCAGCGCCTCCCCCTGCTCCCTTTCTTTGCCTTATAGGAGCCTGTGAGTGAGTTGCTGTCTGTAAATATAACTGCACTGAAGGGGTAGAAATAGGACTTGATTTGTTTGAAAGTTTTGGTTATGGTGTTGCTGTTTGTTCTGGTTGTTGGTTTTTTTTATTCATTTGGTTTTTTATTATACATATATATTTGACGCATTCCTCCATAGGGATAGAAGGACAGCACACTCCGTATTGGGATGAAGCAGGAATGGCATTTATTGAGGGTTGGGCACAGATTTTTATAGGGGTCCAGGGAAGGTTCTAGAAGGTAGGCGGGAAAAGGGGAGGGATGCACCGAAAAAGGAATAGGTGGGTGGTATTAGGGAGGAATGAGGACCATATAGGGAAAGGAAAGAAGGGATAAGTACAAATAAGGGTAGAATGTTGCAGAATATTTCTAAATAAGGGGAAGGTGCAATGCACCAACTGTCAACCAATCATCAATCGTGCTCCAACTAGCCAATCATAATAGGTAACTGGGGGATGGTTAACCAATCATGACATTTGAAATGTTTACAACTGTACTTTTATCTATTCTAATACAAACAATTACTAATCTACATCAACCACTATTTATCAAACACTGAACTCTTCCCGGGCATCTTGTTTCCAGGCTTTGGGCAGTTTACTTAGAGATAAGTCTTCTATTTTTGTCTTAATTAGTTTTTTATCCAGGTTATTCATCTTCCACTGATGATAAGTGTTCGAGGCTTCCACCACATATATTTGTAGCAAAGAACTGTTATTCTTTCCCTCTACATTCTCTGATTAAAGTCTCTTAATTTCAAAAGTTGTGGTGGTTTTTGGGGAGAGGGCCCCTTCCTAGTCCAGAAGGGTTCCTCACTTTCCTTCATATACGTCTTGGTTTCTTTTAATGTGAGGCAATGTGTTTTGTTTGAACATTGTTAAATTGATAGATAACATTTGTGAGAAACGCTCACACACCAATAAAATTTCAAAGGGGACAAAGTCCTTGAAGCAAAACTAAACTTTTTATTTAACAAATTCAGCTGAATTGGTGTGTCCCTCTGGCCTAGGAGACAGACACAGGCCAGCAAGAAACAGAGCTTTTTATACCCTGTCCCGGCTGGGGAGCATGTAGTAAAAATGAACAGCATGAGCAGAAAATGCTAATGATTCTTTTATGCTCTTTCCATTTGCATTCATAGGATTATCAGTGACTAGGCTTAGTGATTCGTGAGAGAAGCAAGAGAATTAGCAGTAATATATCAAATTTTGAAAAAGCACCATTGTCTTAATGGAGAATTAAAAATTATACATTGATTGCTCTCCAGTTTGTCTATTTGCTAGTTTTGCATACAGTTGCTGACAGTTCCTACTTAGCTTGTAACATGTCATGAACCTCTTAGAAACTATTGATCATAGTGAATGGGAGGAACTGCAAAGGAAATATCTGCTGGAATCTAGAACAGTTAGGAATAACAATATAAATAAGTACAACTAAACAGGTATAAATTGAATTGCCACACTTATTTCAGCACTCTCTTTTTATATACTGCTGCCTTGAGACGAATCATGCTCCCAGTACGGTCTTATTTCAATAAAGTATTTCCAGTTTGTCAAAAACTATACATTCAGAAAGTCTTATCTTCTTGTTGGAGAGAAGTGAAGGTAATACTACTGTGATTAATTTTTAATGCTGGGTAATACTTGGAGATGCATCATGAATACATTTATTATTGTAGTGGTATAAACCATACTGTGCAAAGCCCTTGAAGAATAGTGTTATATGTATGGTGTAGTACAGTACATTACAGCTCTGCTGCTGCACTTAGGAGTCACTTGACACTTCCATTATCCTCTCCTGATTTATTGTTAGTGTTCATATTACAGAAGCGTCTAGAAGTACTGACTGAGATCATGCCTGCAGTGCTCTGCAGAGCTTTTACTCTGAGTAGGTAAGATATGGCAGTGGGAGGGGAAACAAAATGATGAAGTAACTTCCCCCCAACTGAGAACCAACTCACTTGGGAAGTGAGAGATGAGGGGTGTCTGCTCTGAAAGCTGAACAGTCACATAGGCAGAGACCTGAACTTGCAGGTATTTGCTTTAGCCCTCAGTGGGCTTGTTAGCTCAGCTGTCTGGTAATACAATCTCACAATTTTCAGCTTAGGACAATTCTGACAGCAAACAGAATGAGTTTGCATCTCCTTATTTTAGTACTGAGGACCATATTCTCACTGACAGCATTCTGTTTAAAACCTCTATTTCCCGATTCTCATTTCAGCCAACTTGTCATTATACTGCATGAGCTATTTGGGTGGATTTTTATGTCAGGTTTTGTTGCCAATTTATTCCAGCTGAATTATTTGCCTAAAAATCAGGAGTGGATTTTATTATTATTATTATTATTATTATTATTATTATTATTATTATTATTATTATTATTATTATTATTATTATTTTAGGTAGATCAGATGGTCATTTCCAATTAAGGAAATTTTCTCACTTGGTGTATTTATAGTATCGCTGTTTACAATGGGATTGGATTGTTATGGGGGAAATACTGAACAATACAGTGCCCAGAAACAGAATAGGAATATGCAAATACAATACTGCAATTTTTCTTTGTCTGTTCACAAAATACATTAGTGAATGCTCTCTAGTTTAGCTTTTATATTAATAAAATGTATATTTATATGTGTCTATTTTAATCTATGTGCATAGAGAAGGCCTTTATCCTTATGTGAACTATTAATGGATAAAAATGCTCTATGGTCTTTTCAGAGATACAGAGGATAATCAGTCTTAGACCTTGCAATGAATGGATGTATTAATTTGCTAGTACGAAGTAATTTGTTTGATCTAAATATGGTGCACACAATGTGTGCAAATTGATTCCAATAAATCATTTTTTACTCTTCTCCTAAATTTCGGTGAGAACCCTAGCTTTCTCTACTTGGATTTCTTGTTGGCTTTCAAAGGATAGATTTTTCCTGTAAATATTTGGGTGCTGGCCCTGACCCAGTTTACCACTTGGTGGCCTGCTTAGATTTAATCATGTGAGCATCCATAATGATTTTAAGATAAAAGACACTGTGTGTTTAAATTTAAATGGGTGTGGACATATTTTGCTGCACAGAGGTCTAAGCTTGCATCTTTTTTGATTTGATAGTAGTTATTGGACAAAAATATTATCAGCTTCATATTAGGTGATACTGGATTAGTTTGAAAAAGCAGAGTGAAATGGAATTAAATTAATGCATCCATTATAGAACACATATTTACTACAATAAAAATGGAAGATTTACCAGGATTAGTCAATCTAAACATCTCATAAAATTGTTGTAAATAGTTTTGATGGGAAATACATGTTTTCTTAATTTTAAATTTATCAACCTGAAAATAGAAGAGAAGCATAGACATTTTAAAGGAATGATAACAGCTAATACTTATCTGTCATTTCTATTAAATATGTTTTTAAACTGTTTTAAATAGAATGGTGACATCTGAAATGTGAAGATAGTATGACATAAAAAGACAAGCTTGTAGATTAAGTAAATCCAGACATCGTTGAAGGAAATGTGTGAAACTAGTATTAGCTGCCATACCCTAGTATCCTGATCACAGTGCAAATTGACTTTGCAAATTATAATTTGTTTATCTAAAGTCTCCACTACAACTGAATTTGAGTCATAGATCACTTTTCTAGTACCACTTTCAATCTATGCTTTTGTGTTCTGTTGCCTTTAATACAAATCAATTATCTTTGGACTGTCTTAATTTCAGTAGTATATTGAGTAGCAAGTCACATACTGCTTTTTTTCTGTACTGTGTCCTGATGAACCATAACTCCACAAAAAGCTTTCAAACTATACACAAAGCCATCTAACATAAGGACTTAGGCAGCTACATAGCCATATCATTACTCACATCACTTTTTGTATTTTTCAGTTCATATTTGTGTGAAGATAAATATGTTCATTTGAATGTTTGTGGAAAGTGACTGAAATAAGTCACAAATGCATCATCATGCATCTATAACTGAATGCATATTTGCAAATGCTTAGTGTTGCTAGTGCTTTAATTTGTGGTGCTATATTAAAAGATGGTTTCTATGTACACATTTAATTGCCTAATAAGACTATGGTATTTTAGAGCCTTCTGCAAAGTTAATGGAGAAATCATATAAAAAAGGAAACTAATTGATAGGAGCCTATATACAGTGGAATCTTAGTCCTTCCTAATTGTAATGACATTACATGATGACTCAGGACACAGAAAAGCATGCATGCAAATAAATGAAGTCAAGAGACAACAGAAAAGCACTGTGCACTAGCATCTGTCATCTCCCACCTCTCAGCAGATGACCATCTGAAAACCGTTGCAGAGTTTGATGTGTTTGTAAGAATGGTTCTGATTTTCAATCTGAAAAGTGTTAATAGAAGCATAAATTCTGAAAGGATGTTATTTAATTAGCATATGGAAAGGGACAAAAATTAATGTGTGTTTTTAATAATTGATTGTCACTACATAATAACTTTCATATTAAATGTGCATTAATTATGTTCAGTGCATAGCAACATGGTTTTCTTTTCTCATATTGCTGTGTAAGTACAGTATTGTGAAAAAAGATTTTGTCCCTTTCAAAAGAAGACTCAAGATCAGAATATGAAAACAATTTACCCTGTGTGTAATAGAGTGAGACAAAGCATCAATTTCAGTTTGTCAGCTACTTCCCACTAACCCTCTTCGTGCAAAGAAAGCCTCAGGCAGACTTCATAGGTTAAGTGCCCATCCCTGTATATGATGCAGGAATATCATATTAATAACCAGTCCATATTAGTAATTAAGAAAAATAACACAACATTTACCATAGGATTCAGATGTCCAGACTCTTACTGAACTTTCTGAAACCGCAGATTTGGGACAGATTTTGTCTTAAGTATGCTTCTTAAATCTGACTTATCCTAAAACACATCTGTTTACATTATTTTGGAAGGTAAATGTCTCTGTTTAAAATAAACCAAGATGTTTATCAAGAAAAGTGAGGAACCTTTCAGGACTAGGAAGGGGCCCTCTCCCCAAAAACCACCACAACCTTTGAAATTAAGACACTTTAATCAGAGAATGTAGAGGAAAAGGATAACAGTTCTTTACTGCAAATAGATGTCTATACAAGAATACTTTAGGTTCACTCTGATCACTGCAGCATCTTCTCAGAAGTGTGATGCTGTTGAAGTACTGTTCTCAATTTTGTTTAGCTCAGTAAAACTTGAAGAGGACTTTAATACAAAGGCTGAAGCAAATATATTTTTGTCAATATAATGTGTCTCACCTCAAGCTCTCAGTTTGCCATTGTCAAGTATAAAATGACAGGTTCATTTTTCAAGATTTTTTGTCTTGTGACAGTACATTTATTAACAGTGTCTTATTTTTGGTAGGTGTTTCTGCTTTAATTTCCTGTTGTGTATTAGATTCAGAACAAAACACTTGAAACTCTTGCAAAGCATGTGTTTTGGGTAGTCTGCAAATGTGTTTTGGCACTTTTAATCTTTATTCATAGGTATGGCACAACAAGAAACAGTGATCAAAGAAAGTGACAGAACTACCTAGAAGAAATTCTGGCAAGCTTTCTTGACATTCATGTTATTTCTTCAAGAATAATATTTTTATGTCATATTTTTAAGGTGGAGGAATGGGTCATAAAATGCTTAGCCTACAGTCTCAGATACTCTGTCAGACCTGGGCATGGTTAATCTGTTTTCCAAAAGGTTCTCATGCCTGTACTCAACACGAGGTTCCTAGGGTAAAGGGGCTTGTGTTAGTATACTTCAGATGAAAGGTTCATTAGGCTGGGTCATTAAAGAGAAATAATCTTAACATGCATGTTTCTCAAGCATGAGGAGGAGGGCTTCCACTTCATTTAACCTCACTATGTTGTGGACTCTGAAATATTTAGTTATATTTTAGAGAGCAAGAAAGATCTCTTCAGAGCTGATGATTCCCTTCCTTTTCTTGTTCAACAAGGTTTTGTCTTTTTTTTTTTTTCATTTCTTTTTCTTTATTGTACCCTGAGAGTTCTTTCAGTTTGCATTGTTCATACAGCTCGTCTTCACTTGACTGAAACATCAGGCAGAAGCTTAGTAATTCAACTGGCAAGTAAACAGTCATAGCTTTCCTTGGGGAAAATGTTTGGTAAAGCATTTTGCTATAGCTGTATGTTCCTGTGCCATCAACTGCAAAGCCTTAACAGAATGCTAGCCTAATTGTCACTGCAGCTTGATCAAGCTGTGGGAAAAAGCGACTCAGAAATTAAGAGTCTCACCTGATATTAAATCTGAAGTTACTTAATTTGGAAACAAATGAGTGTTCTGTGTCTAATCAGTACACCCTTCAGAAATGCTTATCCAAGTAAGAGGCACATAAACTTCATTATACATAAATACAGTTGTCAATCTTAAAACGAAGTCAGACTGTTGATCATGTTCAATAATGAGGATTAAAGTTAAATTTAACATGTTTCATGTCACTGAGGATTACGTGGATCTCTGAGGGTCACATTCAGCAGAAGTGCTTCATAAGAACCTGTGTAAGAACCAACTTTGAAAACTAGGCACAAGTACTCTGAAGGCTTAATCTGTATATAAAATCACTGTATGTGGATAAGTAATACCAATTTAACTTTGTCTCGCTTCAAAGGTATCACTCAGCTCAACAGTATCCTACCTCTCCCAGCTGCAGGGTTACCATTTGAAGGTTCTGTTTCTTTTTCTCATTCTCTGATTTCTTTGTAGTCAGAAGAACTGTGGTGCAGAGTCTGCTTCACCTCAAGTATGTTCCACACTTCCCAGGTATTCACAAACATCATGTCAATATATACAGCATATTGCTTTGCACTATTACTGCCAACATGTGGAAGATGTGAAGAACATTTTACTGATTATCTTCTCTTTAATGTCAAGAACAGTTCATTGTAACTCCCTGTGCCTAATGTGGTGGGGAAAAAATAGAAGAAAAAGTGTTTTCCTTAAACTATAGTGGTTTAAGCTTAACAACTTTTACTTAAGGATGTTACTTTAGCAAAACTCTTTGTCTAGGATTGAGCTCTATTCTTCCTTTTGAAAACAGATTGTATATCAGGAATATTTTCCAGCTCTTGAACATGTTTGTTTTTTTCCTTACCATCACAGGGATCAGAAACCAAAGAAGTCCATTTGTAAAGACTTTAGGGTGCAGAAATGCATTTTTAAGCTGATAATGAAAGTTGAAAGCATACACCCTTCCTTCCTTCCTTCCTTTCCTTCCTTTCCTTCCTTCCCAAACCTTCCCTTCCCAAACCTCCCCTTCCTTTCTCCTCTCCTCTCCTCTCCTCTCCTCTCCTCTCCTCTCCTCTCCTCTCCTCTCCTCTCCTCTCCTCTCCTCTCCTCTCCTCTCCTCTCCTCTCCTCTCCTCTCCTCTCCTCTCCTCTCCTCTCCTCTCCTCTCCTCTCCTCTCCTCTCCTCTCCTCTCCTCTCCTCTCCTCTCCTCTCCTCTCCTCTCCTCTCCTCTCCTCTCCTCTCCTCTCCTCTCCTCTCCTCTCCTCTCCTCTCCTCTCCTCTCCTCTCCTCTCCTCTCCTCTCCTCTCCTCTCCTCTCCTCTCCTCTCCTCTCCTCTCCTCTCCTCTCCTCTCCTCTCCTCTCCTCTCCTCTCCTCTCCTCTCCTCTCCTCTCCTCTCCTCTCCTCTCCTCTCCTCTCCTCTCCTCTCCTCTCCTCTCCTCTCCTCTCCTCTCCTCTCCTCTCCTCTCCTCTCCTCTCCTCTCCTCTCCTCTCCTCTCCTCTCCTCTCCTCTCCTCTCCTCTCCTCTCCTCTCCTCTCCTCTCCTCTCCTCTCCTCTCCTCTCCTCTCCTCTCCTCTCCTCTCCTCTCCTCTCCTCTCCTCTCCTCTCCTCTCCTCTCCTCTCCTCTCCTCTCCTCTCCTCTCCTCTCCTCTCCTCTCCTCTCCTCTCCTCTCCTCTCCTCTCCTCTCCTTCCTGTAAAATGACATTCCTCATGAGATATCAGCTCCTGAGCAAGAAATCCTTCTGCAATCCTTCTTCTATCTACAGGACCAAGCTGGAGCTGAGATAATTGTCTTAGAGGTGGACAGAAATGGAGTATCTGTAAAGACCTACACCAACCTGAATCTGTGCTGTATAACAGGTGATCCATTTTCATCTTGTCTTAGTTCACGCAGAGAACTAAGATATCTATGTTGACCAAGAAATTATCCCTCTCCTTTTAAATTTAGAAAAACAGAACTTTAATTAGTATATATATATATATATAAAGGATAACAGTTCTTAACCACAATACATATATATATATATCCAGAAAGGACCAAACACCAACAGCATTTAATACCACACCCCCCTCCCCCAAATGACAAGGCAAACAGTTAAAAGGTCCTTTGGCTACACCCCCAAAAAAAGGGGCTGCAATTATATCTAAGGACAGCAGGTGGCAATGTCATGCCTCAGCTGCTGGCCTCTCTCTCAGGGGATGCAGTTATATTTACAGACAGCAGGAGGCAATGTCGCCCCTGGCTGTCTGCCCTCTCTCTCTTTCCAGGGATGGCAGGAGCACACTCACCAGATCAGCTACAGTGGTGTCAATGATGAGAGCAGCAGAAGAGAACCTATCTCTGTAGTACTGGAAACAGGCGTGCTCTCTTCTCCACAGCAGCTCTTGCAATGCCCACGGTCACCCACAGATGAAAACGGTCAAGTTAGGGAGGGGAAGACACAATCCTAGCTATCCAGTGATGCTGGATACCGGTATGCCTCCGCCTCACTAACTCTGTGGATCACTGAGCTCCTGACCTGTGCAGAAAAGCGCAGAAATTGCCAGCCACTTCCCCCACCAGAGCCCATCTTCCCTCCCCCTCCTGGCCTGGGGAGAGATCAGAACAAAGGGCTCTGGCTAAAGCGGTTAGCATCAGGATATAAATATTCATGGTGCCCTTTGTTAACCATCTTTACAGACACTAAGGCGTTGCCTCCAAGCTTTTAGGAAGGAATTCCAATGGAGTGTTGAAACTAAAACACAGCTCTTTCTGTATTTTTTCTGGTTATGCTACTTTTTCCAGGAAGATATGCCTTAAAGTGACTCGGGCTTGCCACTAAGTATTTACTAAAGAGAACTTTAAATCCTTAGCACAGCTCTAACTATGTATACAGATCTTGTAGATATTTCATAAGCTTTTCTCTGAGAGTACCAGTAATACAGTTTGTGAGCAGAGAAGGACATGACAGATCTTTGCCGGTCAGCCAGTATATTCAGTCATAACAGTTGACAATGTTGTTCACTATTATAGTAGGGATCAGGTGAAACAATACTGAGTAAAATTACAGCTAAAGCCTTGTATTGTGGCATTCTTGTTAGCCTGGGTGTTTCTTTGTATGTGGTTAACCTTTGGTAAGATCCCAGTCCTGAAGCTCTACTGGGAGTTTTTAAGACTTCAAAAGTCCCCACTGAACTCTTGCAGAACCTTTGGTTCTTTAATACGTTGTGGTTGCTAAAGACAAAGAGCTACACACTTTTATTCAAGAGTTTTCTTTTAATTTAGTGAGAAAATACGCATTTTGGGAAAAGGTTCACAGGAGTAATATACAACCAAGGCAGAAGCATTTCACTAAAGTACCCAGCACATGACAACCCTCACAATACTTAGTAAAATGTGATCCATTGGTTTTAAGTTACCCTAAGAGGTTAAGGACAGAATAAAGAAAAGAGTAAAGGTGAAAGATTAAGAGAAGAAACATGAGTAAAGTACTTCCATGAGGCTTCTGACCTGGCCCCTCCCCCAGGACACACACTCGGGTTTGTTTCAACCCAAGAAATAATCCAGTGAGATTTGAATCCAGTCTCTCACACCTTTGTCATTCAGAGGGTTGTGTCTTTATTTTGCTCAGTTAAGTTGCCATGTTGACATTTGAACATCCTGTCATTCAACAGCAGGAAGCTGGGCAGTGCTTCACTCAGTCTCTGTCAGAAAGTGACAGCTGGGCTCTTAAAGGTTTCATCTCTATGTGAGAGCCAGGGGTTTGTTCTGTTAGTTTGTATAACAACATATCTGCTGTGTATTAATGAAGCTTTCCTATTAAATGAATTCTCAAATTCACTGCAAATAGTAGAAATCCTGTTTTTGCATTGTAGTACATCAGGATTTTGCTTAATCGTGCTGTCTATTAGAACAGTGCTATTACTTGCCATCAAGCCCCATCATTTACAGCATTTGAGGTTCCAGCCTTTCTCTTTGCTTTTCCAGTACTAAAAAAGGTAACTTACAAAAGAGAAAGTATTGCAGGACAAGTCCTTCACAAACAATAATAATAAAATGAATATGTATAGTTTGTGTTAGAAATTTACTTGCCAAAACAATCTTCATAATTTTCCTATCATTTTTTTCTCAGTTCTCCATTGATTCTTATATTCATTGTAGTTTCTTTTGAAAATGGACCCTTATTTTTAATACAATGGGCACAGCTGAACATGAAGGTTCAGCTCAAATACTGTTGTATGTTTCTTTGCATACAGAGAAAAGATACCAAGAGAGTCAGTTTGGGAGAAAGAAAATAGAGAAGAATAGAGGGGAAAAAAAGCCCAGTTTTATTAAACTAAGTACAGAAAGGAGTTCAATATTCTTGATTAACATAGAAATCCCACATACTTTTGGATTAAGGACTGCTTAAATACCTGTTGTGTTATAGGACATTAAGCTTTTATGCTACGGTTCAAATGTGTTTCCTGGACAAATCTTGCTAACATAGGTAAAAGTGGCAACTGATGTTGGCCAAGTAAGTGGTGGTCTGGCCAACTAGGGGTGAAGCCCAAGACAGCAGCTACTGAAAGTATAGAGGGGCAGATTAGTCTTCCTAAAGTTGTTTCTGGTCTTCTCTTACTATGTATTTGTGTTCTCAGAGGATTTTGTGTAAAGACAAGATGAAAACATATAATTAATTAGTCTTACTTTGTTGCCTGAAGGGCTTTTGTAGAAGTGGCTTAAAAGTCTACTATTCCTGATGGAAACAATCCATTAGATGAATTTAAACACAGTGGATTGAAGGAATAGATAAAGGAGAACTTTCTTTTGTTACGACTGCATAGTATTCCATATAAAACTTTTCATCTGGTCTTGTTGCTGGAAGGAAGATGTTTTAAGTATTTCCAGTGGGAAGAAAAGGTAACATTTCAATGAAGACAGAAGAAAACATTGTTTGCATTTTATTACCTTTGTTGCCACTGTTCTGTAATGGAGACAAAAATTCTGAATGTATTTGCAGTAAAAACCCTAAAGTACATAAGACGAAGAACAGATAAATACAAGATTTTAATTTCAGGGCAACAAATAGAATTTCTAACAGAATGAATTCTTCAGATAAATGTCTTGATAAATGAAAAGTGAAAGAACACTTCTCATGTGCAAATGTATAGAAATTTATGTTTTCTCAAGGATTATTGCACTATATTTATACTTTAAAACAGAAACAACTCTCTTCTAGGGCCCAAACAGAGAAATCCTTTGGTGCCATGATCATATTATATATATAAAAAGACACAGCATGTAGTCACACAAATTTACTAGTTGAATTTGTACTTGAAATGTGGAGTACTGCTAGGCCTGAAGGCAGAGAAGAAGAGAGATTCTGTCAGGATGTCTGGAGTTTTATTCCCGAGATATTAAACAAGTGACTCTAACCACATCTGAACTTGCAAAAGCTCCTCTGTTTTAAAAAAACCCAAAAAACAGAGTCTAGTCTTAAAATACGCAATTAAGCTATCTTCCTTGTTTTGGACTTATTTTGATGTTACTGTAGGAAAGGCATGTGTTTCCTTGAGTGTGTGTTTACAACTTCAGTCTGAGACACCACCGACACCCAGTGAATTAAAGATATTTTGCCCCCAGGGTGCTTGCAGATGATATCTAATGCTGTGATTTTCCTAGCAGCAGCTTGAATAGGTTTGTGCTTTAATATTTTGTTGCCAAATAACTATAAACATGAGGATGGGGATTCTCTCACCAATATGTCTATAGTGTCATTTGCATATTCAATTAAGGCGAAGAGCAGAAGAAATACACTGTTATAGGCTACTGTATCTCAAATCCTAGATATGTGGTTGCTCATGTTGGCTAGAATTTACAGTGTGCAGCTGACATTCATTAATCCTGATGTTCTCTCTTCCCCATTTCACTATTAGCTAAGTGTCTTTCTCTGCATTCTGAAATATTAATTCCCTTTGTTTCCCGCTACTTATAAAAATTTATTTCATGAGCATTTGGTAGTGACTATGTCTACTAGAAAAGAAAGTAGCTGTTCTAGAAACATTAATTGATTTACAAATTGAACTGTCAAAAAAAACCCAAAACAACAAACACCTCTGAAAAGAAAATGCAGTAAAATTTCCTTTTCAATTAAGAGAGTACCTCCACAGCACTGCTGTGAGCTGTTGTGCAAAACTCCTTCACATCTAGACTCTTGGAGATCAGGAAAAAAAGTCAACTGCAATGTAACCATTTTGGATGACTCAGCTGAGAAGACTGCAGGTCAGCCAGGTTTCAAAGGTATGACAGCAGAGATCTGGGAATAAGAGGTAAAACCAGACTTTTGCATAGGCTTTCCCATGTTGTTCAGCACAGCATTCTTTTACTTTTATCATATTATGAAAAAAACCAGTCGGCCTTTCCAGTTACTAGAGTTAAAAAAAAAAAAATTAAAAAATTGTGTGCATGAAGAATTAAGTTATACCATTTTCCTTTGTGTGTGCTCTGATAATTTTAGTGCCTGTTCCTGATGGGAAAAGAGATCTTGGCAGTAGGTGGCAGTGCAGCTCTTTCACTGCAGAACTTGGGACAACAGCATAAATCCAGCATTTACAAAGCACAGCCTTTTTCAGATGCAGGCCTCAGGGCCTTATTCAGTTCTGTAATTCACTTCTTATTGCTGGGGATGTCTCATTAGGAGATTAACTGTTTAAAATGCAGTACTAAAGTGAAAATTTTAATTGGGAAATCCTGTGCATGTTAAATTAAGTACTTTTATCTAAAATGCCTGCTTCCTTTCCACAGCACTTTGTATTTGTAGCTATGTCACATTCTTTTGTGTCATATTAAAAAAACCTTGAAATTGACCAACAATGCTTTTTACATTGCTGAAAATGCTTTGAAAAGATGGTTTCTGAAGCTGCCTAAATCCTAAAGTACAGGCGTTGATAACTGCAATGTAAGCTGAATGGTAGCAGCACTATAGTATATTGACAGATGGTTTATATTTATGGAGAAAGTGCAGGGCAAAGGTTTCATCCTAACCACAGCTTATGTTTCATGGATAAATGTGTTACACATTAGGAAATTCTGAGAACAACTGGGATTTGGAGTTTGAAAGGAATACAGACAGTAATTTGGCTAAACATGTAGACAGATTTTCAAACTGGCCTTGGGGATTTGGGAAACTGGAATCTTGGGCGGTTATAAAATTCTCAGGCCTTAGGCCTATTTTCTTTTCTTTAAAGACCCTGTACAGTTTTTAATTTGACCACATCACATACTCAAATGTATGAAACTATATGATAGAAGGAATATACTGTTTTATAAAGAAAGGGTAAGGAAAGGAAGAAACTGAAGTTGCAACTCTGCAAAGCTATAAATTGTGTTCCAAATCTTAGTTTATGTGACCATTCAGATTTTGTCTGCATAATTTTGTGGTTATTGTTGCTTTTAAAGTCTTGATCTTTCTCAGAGATGCTATATATACCATCTGGCTGTTTGTTGGGTTTTTAACTCATCCCAGGCATTTTTTCAGAGGGAATGCTTTGGGTAGAGTTCTGTATGGAAACCATTTTCAGATATACTAGTCTGGCTGAAGTCAAACATGGGAAGCCCTGTGCTTGTTCTATATCGCCTAGTGTAAACATTGCTGAAAACTTGAAAATAATCTACAAAGTAGAAAAACACAGACAACTGGCCTTGCCTTTTACATATATATTTCAGACTTTGTTGTTACATGAAATTATTTTTTAAGTAGCCTGTGATTTTGGGTTTTATTTTCTGATTTATTTTGGATTTTTTTCCTAAATGCTTGGATAAAGAAGTGGCCAAAGGAGTTAGAATGAGGCCATTAGAGGAAGAAACTTGTCTATCATGGTACAAAGTTTTTGTGTATGTGTGTTTGTAGGTAATGCCACTTCTGCAGATGCTGAATTAACATTAATAGGATTCAAAGATATCTGTTTGGAAGAATGGATATAATTATTTGCATTTGGGCCTAGTGAATAGTCTCTTTAATTAATATATGAATAATGTAGTATAGAACTTACTGTGTTTTTTGTCAGGATTAAATTAAATGACAGTAAGGCTTTTTGGTATATGTGTGTCAGCTATGAAAGCTAAATTTAACATTGGTGTCTAGTGCGGAATGCTTTCAGGGTAAAGAATATGAGCCCACCCTTTGGCAGAGGAGTCAGAGCAAACCTGATAGTGCTGATGTTTTCATGGTGCTTTAACAGCTAATACTTAAAATGCACAGTCATGTTTGTTGTTTGCATGATATCAAGGATTCTGATGAAATGTTCCATCTGATCTAGTCTCAGAAAACTCAGAGGAATATGTTAAAGGGCATGATTTGTGTCTTGCATTTGTATTTGCAAAGATATAAAACCCATAAATATTGCTCCAAAATATAAATATTTTACAAATTATTAAATCTTATCTTTCTATGTTACCTATCTTTTATGGATGTTTTATAATGGAAACATAGTGCTTTATTATTGAATGTTGATTGGTTTTATTTGTCCAAAACAGAAGATTAGTATTTGTCCTTAAATATTAAACTGAAGTATAGTGAGACTGATTTGCCTCCAGTCAGGGAGAAAATGGCTGAAGGCATTACAGGAAATCTGCATCAGATAAACCTCAGTGAACCTATAGATGTGTAAATATACATATAGACAGATATGTACATGTGTGTTGGTGTATGGATGGAAGGGAATAAGGCTGAAGTAATTTTAAAAGGAGATTCAACATGGTAAGGTATTTGGAGAGAAGAGTCATGGAAACACTAATCCTTGGTAAAAGGAAGATTTCCAAAGTTCTGAGCAAATTGCGATACGCTGAGGGCCAAGTCAGTCAGCTTTTTCAAAAGTAAGTGGCTTAAGAACATTTGTAGTTGAATGCTGTCTTTTGATATGGGCAGAGGTGTGGAAGTTTGAAAGGAATGTGATAAATGACAAATTGCTTTGCATGTAGGAAAAGGAAAACCTTGAAAGCCTGATAGTCTGCTATCATATTGATGCCCAAAAGATTGGCAGCAACTTCATGGATAACCTACAATACTTAAAAATGAACTTTAAGCCTTCTGCTTAGTGATGAAAAATTTGTGAATATCCCTGGTTTCGGGTAAATTAACCAATTAGATCTTAGAAGCAATATGTGTCCTGATTTTCAAGTGATGACTCTAGAAGAACTTGCATGAAATAGATACAGGAAATTACTAAATTAGAATTGATAACAACTGTTAATGTGCAACTCATATTTTAAGCAAGGAAACTGGATTTTAGTTCATATTCTGAGCCAGGTTTTCTCTTTTCTCCAAATTTATATTGCTGTCAAAGAAGATGTACCAATTGACCTCAACAAACATATCATCTTTTTTTTTCCATATGCTGTAATATACTGAGAAGTGCCAAAGCTCTCAAAATAAAGGTTTTCCTTTTTTTGATACTGACAAGTGCAGCAATAGAGTGTATTTATATTACTGGATTAGAGTCCTATAATGAGGTGAACAGTTACAGAAGTCAAAGTGTAAATCTATCTCCAAATTACTTGATGGCAAAAACTCCATCCTGAACTGTCAGTGGATATATCCACACTGTGTATTACCATTGCCCAAACTATAGGCCTGTGGAATATGACACAGATTCAACTCAAAAGCCTCAGGAACACATTTTCATGCTCACTAGCTCCAGCTAGTCTTTGTGGCCTTGTCTCTAGGATGTCTTTTCTTTGGTTTAGCACCGTACTAAAACAGCAATGTGCCTTTCAGTCAGTTCCAAAGATGGACAGTTTGCTCACCTCTGTTTAGGACATGAGATGTCTTTAATCACTCATTTCACATAACACATGTAGCATGAGTAAATCAGGGTTCTTAGACTACAATCATTTTAGCTACTGTTAATCTGTGCTGAGCAGCTAATCTAAATATTAAAGGCTCTGTATTTTATTACTAATTCCCTGACCCATGCAGTCCCCTAGCTTGTTTCACTGAAAGAACATCAACGACTAGTCATGCTGAAGCTTTATTTAGCTTAATTTGTGACTCAGTTGAACAGCCGCAGTGTATCAACACTTTTAGTCCACTTAATTAAGACCCAAGATACAAACCAAAGCAATTAATTGAAGCAATCAATAAATATTAACTATAAAGTATTGAACGCAAACTCATCATTCCATCATACATTGTAATAAAAGATTTTTGAAAAATTATTAAAGCTTGGCTTTAATTATTTAATTAAATTATTTAATTATTTCATTTAAATTATTTAATTATTAAAGCATTGTTCTTTGGAGTTTATAATTTGATGAGAATTTAATAGCACAAATGAGATAGAATTTCCTCTTTGGGACTACTGTTGAAACTTCTTCATCTGAAATGATTCATAAAACATACACGAGGTTTACAGGAATAAGTAGTCATGTAAATAAATACATTAGCTGTACAGCAGCCAAGGTGAAAAGTAGTTTAGCTTTTCAGGTTCATGTACTACCCAGTTTGTGAATCCCACTCTCCTAACCCTTACATTCTGTCCATTGTTTAACTGTAAGTAGTTATTTTAATAATGGATCCTACTTAATATTAAAATAAGGCAGACCTGCTTTCATTACTAGTTTGTCATGAGTTGAATTAATAACAACTGAACAACTTTTTGAAACTATGCCTCAAGAGTTTTCAAGCTATTAAATATTTTTCTATTATAAGGACTCAGAATTGTTCTCTGCAAAGAGTAAAGTACCACTTTTGCATACATTACACAAACACTTTGTGGTTCATGAATCCACAATAAATTTTCTTGCTGATTACTTATGTAATCTAAGGATATCCTGCTGTTTCATGGAGAGTGTTATTAATTTCATTCAAGTAGTAAAATTAGCACCTGTAGAGAACCCTTTATGACTTTTAAACTTTTTTTCATATTCATAAGAACCTGCTTCATTTATCTAGTAACAGTTTATTTTATCTCTCAAAGTATTTATTGATTCTCAAAGATGTTTAATGAGGAAAAAATTTAAATAAATTATCTTATCAGCAATGCTGTTTATCAGTGATAGATTCAGGTAGCATCACCATATCTGGAAGGTAGATTTTTTTTTTTAGGGTTGAACATTGAGAATTTAATTGTTCCTTTTGAAGCCAGAAGGAATGCTGAGACATTAGCATAGAACCTTGTGGGAGTGGACTTAACAGTAGAAGTTTTCTCTGTATTGTAACATGGATTCCCTGTGTTTTTTCCCTGAATCACCCTTCTTCTTCCCAAAACCCCTTGGGAGAATTCTTATCTCCCTACCTTAGTATGCAGGAATCCTTTCCTGTAGAGCTAGGTGAAGTCCCCCCCATTGGCCCTTAGTTAACCCCTTCCCCATTGGCTGTTAAACCTTTAAATACCCCAACCCATACTGAATAAACTCTCTCTCTCTCTGCATCCTCCCCGGTGGTCTCTGTGTGTCTCTCCCCCACGGGACATCTTGGGGACAACGTGTGGGGAGCGAAGGGGGAGTGCTCCACTCAGCTGTCGTAGAACCTCTTTGTCTGCTTATGTCAGTAGGAACTGAATTAAGTACTTGTTTCCTAGTGTGTATGTAGAAATTTTGTTCTTGGAGAATCAGAGCTTTAACTGGGAAATTCAGTTATAGAAATAACATAAATGGATTGCACAATACCAAAGGTTGATGATGAGTCTCAGGAAAGAGAACATCATGCCATTGTGGAAACTTGCCTTCCAGCTGAGGCAGAGAGAGCAGAATACACAATTTGAACCCTTCTTTGACAGTTACATATCTTCACTATGTTATCTTTTTCTTCTCTATATGGCTGATCCCCAGTAATGCGAGTTTTTAGCAAGCCTGTACATGTGTAGTCTGAGATGAAACATGTTAGAATAACTGCTAATGAAAACAATAAGCTTAGGATACCTGAATGAATACAGCTGAATATTGTATTTGCACACACAAAAAAGTGTTTCAGGAAACTAAAGCAGTGCATTTTTTTTTCCATGAGTTAAATTCTGTACTTATGGCTTGGAGGTATTTATTCTAAAAAATGACTATTTCCAGTTGTAGATGTGACTTGACAACTAAACCAGAGTTTATCTAGAGATGTTCAAAGCTAGGATGAATGGGGCTCTGAGTAACCTGATCGAGTGGAAGGTGTCCTTGCCTGTGGCAAGGGGGTTGAAACTAGGTGATCATTAAGATCCCTTCCAACTGAAACCTTTGATGATTCTGTATTAGGTCCCAGAATATGGACTTCTGTATGATGGACAAAAGTCCTTCTTCGAAGCCCCGTGCTCACTAGTCATTCATCTTTTCATTAAGTGTATGCCCAAATAGGCTTGGAAAGGTGCAAGAATAATTGCTTGTGGCTCCTTTTAATGAATGCATAAATGAATGAACTGAGTTGCTAATGCATGTATGCAAAGGGTTGAAATATTTCCCTCTTTTTTTAAGGCAGTTTTGTCATATTTTGAGACACATGTTTCTTAAAAACAGTATTCTGTAATGTTTCACTTGCACTCCTTGAAGTGGAAAAGATGTGTTTGATTATCCCAAACAGGAGGTTAACTGTGATTTCTGCAGTACGGTCAGGGTTCAGGTAACTGAGCTGAAGTGGGTGAAAGCAAAGATGGAGTCTGTATGTTAGCTGCAGGAATATGTGGTTGAGTAGTTTGGAGGACAGGAGGGAAAATTCAGTATTGTGAAAGTAACAAGGAATTTGAAAGTAAGTGTAACAGTGACTGATATAACTTTGAATTTTATGTGGATTTCATCCAGTTCTTTCAGGACACATTTCTCCATGACACCACAATGAGAAACATTTTTAGACTTTTTTTTTTTTCATTGTTTTGTTTACATATGTTTATGTGATAAAATATCACAATATGTTCTTTATCCAGCTGAGTGGTATGCTCTTTCTAAAAGCAGATTTCAAAATCCTTGATTATGTAAGATCTAAATATGCTGCATGTGTGGTAAGTACTGAAAACTGTTCAAACAACTGTTTCTATCAAACAAGGGAACAGTAATAGTATTATTATTCTTTTCTGAAATAAGTTTTTGGAACATGAAAACTGCTTTCATTTTTTCTTGTCTTCTTGAATACTAAAATGAAATTTATAATCTAAATTTAGAGTCTTCTCAGGAATGACACCCCCCCCTTGTCTTCACTGTAACTCTAGAAGGCTTTTGGGTAAGTCAGAGCCTTTTAGAAATTATCTGAAAGGGTTATTGTGAAGCCTTGATTCTGTGGTGTTTTGAGATGTTCTTAATTGCTTTTGATAGCCCTGATAATTAAGGTGGAAATCATAGAATGACAGAATTGTTTGGGTTGGAAGGGACTTTAAATATCACCTTATTCCAGTCACTTTGCCTTGGGCAGGAGCACCTTCTACTAGACCAGGTTGCTCAAAGCCCCATCCAACCTGGCCTTGAACACTTCCAGGGATAGGGTATCCACAGATTCCCTTGATGCCTACAAAGGGAAAAAAAGAACTTTCCAGACAATATTAGTATATATAAAATAGAAAATAGGCCTTTAATTAAAGTGCTTTAAGGTACACAAAATACATAATTGCACACTACAGAATAAGGCTTCTACAAATTTATAACACTAATTAATTACTATATGTAATGGATACATTCAACCCAAGAACTGTCCACCTCCATAAGCTCCCTCATGTCTGCCCCTTGGCATACCTCCCCTGGAAGTGAGTCAGAGGTCTCAAGACCCCTTCTTCACCATCATCATGCCTTTTTTGGAACTTCTGCAAGATTTCTGGGCCTTCTGCTTTGACTGCAATGATATCTTATTATGTCCTTCTAAGTATATGTCCCAAAAAAGATGTCCTTGCTTAAATTTTTTTCTTTGAAAAGAACGTTAAACAAAATTTCAAGAATTTCAAGAATTTGACATAAAGTATGAGAAAGGAGTTTAGTAACTGTTAACTGTTATTTTAAAGTGTTAGAAACTATATAACTATTTTATTAAAAATCTATATGCTACAAATCTTAAGAATCTTAAGGCATCACCCTAGGCAACCTGTCCTGGTGTCTCACAACCCTCACAGTGAAGAATTTCTTTCTATTGTCTAATCTAAACTTGCCCTCTTTCAGTGTAAAGCCATCACCCCTTGTCCTGTAACTACATGCCTTTTTATAAACTCCCTCTCTGGCTTTCTTGTACATCCCTTTTAGGTGCTGGAATGTGGTCCTCAGAGCCTTCTCTTTTCCAGGCTCAACAGCCTGAAGTCTCTTAGCCTGTCTTCACAGAAGAGCTGCTCCAACCCTCTGATCATCTTGCCATTCTTCTGCATTATTGCCCACCCCCCCTCCCCGCCTCGTGTGTGTACTGACTGGGAAGTTTCATACAGAATAAATGTTCTACTGTTTTAGAGTTGTATCATAGAAAGTCAGTAGAAGTCACTGTCATTCTATCACATTTAAAATAAATAGTTCTCATCTTTGAGCAAATATTAAAAACAAAACAAACACACCAAAAAGACAAATCACAATAGAATTTCAAAATATATCAGAAGTTCTGAGCTGTCTTCTTTCTCCACAAAGGAACACAGGTTTTTCATTGCATAGAGGACATTATTTTTTTCCTCTGATTTAATGCCTGGCATCAGAAATTCATAAATTTGACACTATCAGCTGGGTATTAAAACATTGTGCTCACTTCTGAGAATCCGAAATGTCTCTAGAGTGTGTAACTCAAGGTAAGTACGTACGGCACTGGAAATAGACCTACCACTCTCAAGCTCACATCCCATCAAATTTAATTAAGAACAATATTGTTCAGCGGTACAATCTCTGGCATGGTCCCCGTTAGCAACTACACACGCTCAGTTGCATTGCAAGAACAAAAACGAGAACCTTTATTAAGTTTGATAACACATATTTATACCCCTAAGCTCTAACAATGGTTATTCTATTCTTTATTAAGGAATTTATATATTTGCTACAATATTCTAGATTACTAAGCAGAAATACAGGCAACCTTATTCACTACTGTGAAACATCTGCTGTGCAAGCCATAACTTTTTACTTCTGTGATTTTTCCCAAGGCTTCCTTCCCATGAGAAGGACAATGCTGCTTGTTTCAGGAGCAGGTTTGCTTGCCTCAGCCATAGGCCCTTTTGCAGGGGAATCCATGTTTTGAACCCCAATACCTCCCCCTTTCTTTTCTACAAGTAAAACTGTATTAATTGACTTTGCTATTAAGCGTTGTACACATTGCAGCAAGCAGGGAATGCAAATTAAAATACAAAGGAAAATGCCAAGAACAGTTAGCACAATTTTACAAAATGACCGAAGCCACCTTCTGATGCCCCATCCATCGAGCAGGGAGTCTAGTCATCCCCATTCGTTGTTCATAGTAATCTTATGTACCTTGCTTTTCAAAGCTTTGATGGTTTGGTGGATTGACTGCAAGTGATCTGAAAGATTTGTGCAGCACATTCCTTAAAATTCATCACATCCGTGGCCTTGTGCTAACAACAAAAAGTCAATTGCTGATCTGTTTCGCAAAACAGCGTGCCTTACTTAATTAACATCTAATAAAAGCTCACTAAGTGCTTTGCTAGTTAAATTGGTTTGTTTAGCTAGCCAACACCCTAAATTATTAATCTGCTTTAAGGCTTGAGCAGATGCAATTCCTGGGGTGAATATGGATGCCATGGCATTGCCAGCACGACTCCACAAATTTACTTTATCATTGCAGTCTGATTGAAAACTGTGAATCGATTTTTTGGCACGTGACTGGTGATGCTGATACACTGAAGTGATGAGAGACATGTTGGGAGTTAAAAAAGTTAAATGTCCAATTGTACATGGACCTCCTACTGCACAGGCAGGAATTCTGGGCCAGGCTTGATCACCACAAAGTAAGAAAATTCCTTGTGGTGGGCTGTTTAAGTTGGGTGTTGTTATGATTTCAACATTGGTATCATTACACCAATTAAAGATATCACAAAAAATAGGTTGGGAAGTAGTAACACCTTGGCTTTTAATCCACACTGGTGCACTGAGTGATTTACACAGGTGGGGCAGTG